>JBAMJV010002952.1:0-290975 GCA_037951105.1 Echinarachnius parma | reverse complement strand
TAAGGGTCTTTGAGAACCCCCCCCCCCCCCCCCCCCCTCCAAGGGATTTTCACTACCTCCCTAATCCACCCAATGTTGTATGCCCATGTTACAGTAACAAACAGGCAGGCAGGCAAGCATCAACAATCCAATGTAGCAGGGCCCTTATTACATTGAGTCACACATCATTCCTGCTCAGGCAATGCCAAATGAGACCAGACGTGACGGTCACCAACATCAAGATCCTACATGGCTCTCTGAATGATTGTACATCATGGAGTAGATAATGTTACTACCTCCAAAGACCAATCCCAAGGTATGCCCAAGTTACAGTACCACACACACACACAACACAGACGGGGCATCAAGTCAACACTCCAATGTAGCAGGGGCCCCTATTACATCTAGTCACACCATCATTCCTGCATTTAACATGCACCAAAAACAAATGTTGAAGCAAAAAGTACATCACTGATCATTCTCGTATCTAAAATAGCATCAACCACAATATCACACATGCCACCAAAACCAACTCTGCAATGAGAGAAGCTAGAATCGATGTCATATGACTGGATTAACATGTTTATTACATGGATAATGCGTGAAATCGATGTATAGATAGCAAGACGCTCCAAATCACCTTTTCACAGTAGAACACTTTCATAATACATGTACAAAGACAAATGCTTTTAGTGCCAAAGACCACAAATTACAAGCACAATTAATTCACACAATTTCTTCGACCAAGAACACTGGAGATCCTAGACGCACAATTCACTTTCACTTCCTGATTAACTACTCATTTTTAAAGAAAACATGACAGCTTTCAAGTCCTACATTTCATATTGCTGCATCAAAATTGTTCATATATGATAACTATATACAAGGCGAACAACCCATTCTTGGTTTATTTCAGCTAACAAAATATGAAAGAGACTATCAAAATTAGTATTGTACTTACACTCAATGACTAACAACTTTTAAACCGTGTGATTCTACATCTCAAAGTGCTTCAAGTTGATAAAATAAATTGTCCACACCAGGTTAACCATGAAATACTTGACAAGCAAAATAATAATTAAATCATACCAATTCCAACAGCTATGATGCAAAAATGTTCCAGTTTTATGAAATGCATCAAGCAGCATTTTAAACATAATTCACTACTTTGTTTTTACAATAGAATCTTATGTACAAATCAAATCAAAAGAAACGAAACATAATACGCAATTAATAGAACAAAAATGTGATAAAATTGCCCTATGGAAACAATTGAACTGTTCAACCACTAATTTATCTCTGTTCATTTCACTACAAATACCTATAATAAAATACCACCAGCAATACAAATATATACTTAAAATCAAGATACCCTAGAATTTAATCAGAAACATAAATGGCTTTGAAAAACAGCCTTTCACCAACTTGATAAAATAAGTGTCATAATTGATGAAAGTCCAATATTTACAGATGCATTCCATTTACTTGCGCGAAGTTCAATATAAAATCAAAGGTCTTTTTTTTTTTTAAGACGCGTAATTGAACATCGCAAACCCTTACAAGTCAAAATCTTTTTTATTTACAACTACATTTGGCATCAGATTCTGTGTTACAACATACTTTAACCCTAACCAGGCCGGGTTATTTTGGCTATGCTCTGGCCGGGGGGGGGTGGGATTCCACCCCCCCCTGAGATCTCGGCCGTCGAACGCGCGGCCGCCGCAAAATTTGGCACGCAGATAGCTTGCACCATAATCTACAAGATTGCATTGTTATTTTTTTGAAAATAATCAATTTTTTATTAATTATGCAAATTTATGCATAAATCCCCTTTTTGTCTATAAATCACTAAATATGGCTTAGAATATGCTAATTTTGGTGCATGAATATTCTTTATGACTTAATTAACAGGTTTTCAACATTAAAAATTGAAACAGCCAAAAAATTCCTTATGTATTCTTTGTTTTTGGAATTTCTTATGTATTTCTTTGTTTTTTTACTTTTGGTTTTTTATTGTTTTTTCGATGGAAAACATTATTAACCATTATTCAACAATTTTTAGCCCCAAATCAAATGATTGCAGTGATTAGAATGACAAAATAATGAACGGTTTTGTCTATTCTAGGTAAAAATCAATTTCCATAGGATTTGTACACAAATCACAAAAATTTGCGATTTTCGGGAAAACGCTCACTTACAAAAGGTCACGTGACTTTTGAACAGTGTACCCGGTTATCGCGAATTGGTCTCAAAAGTTGCGCAAGACTTCAATAATAAAACTCATGAAGTCGCGCGGCAATACCTGCGCGCGTTGCGGAATTATCGCGAAAAAAGTCGAGGGGGGGGTGGATTCCACCCCCCCCACCCCCCCCCCCCGCCCTGGCCTGGTTAGGGTTAACGTACGGGAACAAATGAAAGATTAATTCTCACGTTCATGAAGTCAATGTTGAATTCTGGTATGCAATTACAACTCTCAAATAAAATAGCCCTTACGCCATGACTACTCAATCTCTCCAAGGAAAGAAAGGGATTTCCGTATTTTGCATTTTCAACGATAGACAAGAAATGTCTCGAGTAAAGAAGCAATAAAATCAGTATTCAAAATACTTTTTGTACTATCATATTGGGTGTAAAATATGCTTTTAGCTCAGATTTTTTAGTATCAAATACTTCTTTCTCTCTTTCTCCTTTTCCATGTGACTTTATAGAGTGCTTTACATTTACTAAGAAAGGAAAAATTCTGTTGCATTTTTCCGTCAATAAAACAAAATAGCTAGTCAACTCGTAACATCTATAAAGTGAAAGTCTTAACTAAGTCAAGCTTAATACTTCTCAAATCTCTCTCCTTCCTATGTAGCCATTAACAGAGCAATATTGCAAAGCCTGAGGTCTACAAACTGACTTTTCATTCTTGTCTTCGATCTTAACCTTCACAAGAGATATGGCTAAGCTTGGACGGTACCTATTCACTTCTTGAGATTTGTCAATCCTTGCAGTTTAATGCCAGGCGTCACAAAGCTTACTGCATTAACCTCATTGACTTGTGTTTTTCATTCAAGATGGCACATAGAAAAGCCAAGGCTTAGCACGGCCAACTTTAAATTCTTGATGTCTTCCATCTTGACATTGCAGGATGAAAACAGATAGGGCTTGCCTATGCCACAAGCCCTCCAGTTCTTGATGTTGTCAATCTGGTCAATGAAGATGGAACAGAGATGCATCTCTTCAGTTCTTCATGCTTTCCATCTTGCCGTTGACATCCGACGAGGTAGCCAGGTCGACGTGGTCGATGGCTCCCCCTTCTCGTACTTCTCCCCACAGCTTGGAGTAGAGCTCCTCCAGACCCTGGGCGTACATCTTGGTGTTGAACAGGGGGCTAGTCCGTGCGCCTGCGCCATACCTTGGCTCGGATGTGCCTGTCGGCTGCAGGGGACGCAAACAAATGTAGAGACAGATATCATTAAAATGCCACATGTAAAAAAGTTTATACACGTGTGTCAAATAAATGTTTACTTTGCCTACACAACTCAGCTAGGATGCACCATCTATTTTTTTAATACAAAAAAGGGTGTTTAAATAATGTGCCACATGTGAACGGTTCGAGAGCTCAACTTCTAAAATTTACAAAATATGTTTTCTTCTAACGCACAAGATAGCATTTGAAACCTACCAGCTATTTAACATCGCAATTTAATATCATGAAGAAAAGAAACGGAGGGTCTTCCAAAGGCAAACTGATGATGGAATAAAGGTGTCCCAGCTAGGGTCATGCCATATCTGCTCAAGATCTCTCAACATTCATATCTCATAATGGTTTTGACCCTCGCACTAGACATCCAACAGATTTTGACCATAAAATTAAATATATCGGGGGCCCTTTTACATAAAGATTAATTATCAATATTAATCAAACCTAATCTTTGTTGCAGAGGGCCCATATTCAGGTTGCATTTCAATTTTCAAGAGCCCAACACTTACAACTTGAGATCAGTTCCCAGCCTGATGGCGATGTCCTCATACTCCTGCTTGGAGTTTGGCAATGAGCTCTGGGCAGCCGAGGGTCTGCCAGCTGTGATGCAGCCACACGGAGGCAAGAGTCTCTCCTGGAAGTGAGCAAGAGCAAAACAAAACATTCATTATTTTATTGAGATATATGATAAAAACCAAAGGTGAAAGGCAATGCAAAGAGGGATATAAGAGCAGACTATATCTTTAAAGGGCAATGCAACTCAATAATATGCCTTTTTTTATTATATATAACATAACTCCGACTCAGATTTCTACTTTGGGAGAAATATGTGAAAACTCTATCGGGTTTACCGCTATTCATGCGAACACTGGAGGCCGCCATTATTAGGTGTGTGCGGACTTATGGTCAGTGATATGCACTAATGCATTTCAATAACCATTTGTCTGAATACGTGTAGATGCTTTGACGAGACTGTAAATCAGTGAAAAGCTTTTTGTTCAGCCCGTAGCACACTCGTCATAGTTGGCAAAGCATGTCGGGCAATTACAAGAACATGGCCGCTCCAATCTCCTTTTGCCGTAATAATTAGTAAAATGTGGGTTCACGTAAGGATTTCATGGGATCTCAGGAGGCCAAAATTGCCAAGTTATGTATCAAATAAAATGTCTGTTCACCCTCTAAACGATAATAATAGCCGAAAGCCATAGTTTCATTGCCCTTTAACTAAGCTGATCTATTTCTAACATTTACTCGAGTCCCACATTTAAAACATGCTGTCATACAAGGGAAGATTTTGTCAGTCAAACAAAATTTGTAATTGTTCTTTGCAGAAGATAAACACGGAACAACTGCAATGACCTTAGTGAAATACAATCATAGGCGTACCCAGGGGGGGGGTTTGGGGGGTTCAAACCCCCCCCTTGACCAAAAAAATGGCTGTTTTGGGGGGTGTGAACCCCCCCCCCCCTTTGAAAATTTTAGCCGGTCTCGAGACTAACTTTTAAGCGGTCTCGACCGTCTAAAACCTGGTCTCGACCGACAAAAACCTGTCGTGACCGGCTAAACCCTGTTCTCTGCCCAAATTTTGTTGAAGATCTCCGGTCTCGGGCTCGAAAATTTAGAAAGTACTTGGTCTTGGCCTCAATTTTTTTTTACGGCCACCCCCCCCCCCCCCCCCCCCCCCCCCCCCCCCACTGAGAGGGGTTTTCAACTTTGAAGGTACTTGGTCTCGGTCTCGAAAATATTGAAAGTACATGGTCTTGCTTCGAAAATTTTCTACTGACACGTACCCCCCCCCCCCCCCCCCCCCCCACTGAGAGAGGTTTTCAACTTTGAAGGTACTTGGTCTCGGTCTCGAACATTTTGAAAGTATTGGCTTCGAAAATTTTCTATGGCCCCCCCCCCCCCCCCCCCCCCCCCCCCCCCCCCACTGAGAGCGGTTTTCAACTTTGAAGGTACTTGGTCTCGGTCTCGAAAATGTTGAAGGTACTTGGTCTCGGCTTGGAATTTTTTACAAAATAACCCCCCCCTTAAAAAAATCCTGGGTACGCCACTGAATACAATGCTTGGTCTTTATGACATATCCATTTACAAGACACAGAAAATTCTACAAATATCTACATTGACTAATTTGCATATCAACCTGACTAACAAATATACATGTACCCATGTACAAATATATCACAGGAGTTTCTATAGAGTCCTATAAACAATTGGCATACCGGGAAGAGTGATCATGGGGGTGCCAGCCCACAGGACGTCCATGCCTGTGGTGTGCCCATTGCAGAGCGGCGTGTCCAGGCACACGTCGGCCAGCTGTCCTCTCCTCACATGCTCCTCCTTGGAGGCCACGGGGGAGAAGATGAGGCTGCCCTTGGGGATACCTAGCTGGGTGGCTGTGGCCAGGAGGTGGGGTTCACCAGCTGCCGGGAAGCGCAGCAGCCACAGCACGCTGTTGGGGACCTTCTGGATGATCTGTAGTGGGGATACGCAAAGTGTTTGAATAAAGAGTTGAATTTTTTTCGCTACAATTGTGTGTGAATTTGAGAATTATAAATGGTTTATGAGGCTAAAATAACTTTCTTCTGATTATCATAATACCCATAATATAAAATTACATTTCTATTTGTCGCTAGTTGAACTGGAGAATAAATTGTCTCATTCAAAATTTACTTTTTTGGACAATTTCTTAAAAAATAAGTTACTGAATTTTGTCATCAAAACAAATACAACACATAAATATTTATTGATTGCACCTCTATGTTAACATTATCAGTACGATGCCAATAAAGGTGTACAAAATAGCCAATACTGTTACTGTTAGGCAAATATTTGAATGACACCAATACAGATCCTTACTAATTAATCCATCCAAATCTCATCCAAAAGATATATCTCAAATAAATACTTACATTGACCCACATCCTGAGAGTGGCAGGGTCGATCTTGTAGAGTTGGTTGAAGTTGCAGAAGACGATGGCATCGTCGGGCAGGCCGTACATGCTGCGTGTGGTGATCAGCGGGTATGTGGGGATCTCTTCTCCGGTCGCAGACTTGGGGATCAACTGCAAAGGAAAGCAATTATGGAACCATAGGTGGTAAAGTGCATGGTTAATTTGTGTTTTGATCACTAATGTGAGTAGTCCGGCAGCCAAAGGCAGAATTTCGCCTTAGGATTAAAATCTCTGATATCATTCTATATACACCATAGATGAACAGTCAAAAGAAAATACTGTTATCAGAGATTCTAACGGTAACCCCATATTCCTTGACTGCCAGACTATAGGGGCAAACTTGTGTTGCTTCTTGTGTGAATATACAGTGGACTCTCGTTTTTATAGAACTCCATGGTACCAGTGAAACAATTGTTTTCATGTTTTTGTTTAATTGAAATTCTGTGAACATTTGTGTAACATAAGCAAGAGATGGGAAATTTTGAACTGGTGAAATTAGTTGTTGCAAAACTCACTCTAAGATTAAGGAAAGCAAAGATTGGGGACAGCAGGGATCGGCGCTTCGATGTTGCCAAACTACGGGATCCTGAAACAAAGAGAGATTTTGGGATTGCATTGAGAAACCGTTTTAGTATACTTCAAGATGAAGAAGCACTGACTATAAATAGTTTTAATGAAGCCATGAACCAGACAGCAAAGGAGACCATTGGTTACAGGAAAAGTACCAAATCAGAGTGGATGTCTGAAGACACATGGAATGTCATTGATGAGAGGAAGCTGTTAAAGAAGAAATTCTTGAGCTCTAAGTCTCCCAGGCTGAAGGAAAGGTTCAATACCCAGTACAGAGAGAAAGATAAGGAAGTGAAGAAAGCAGCAAGGAGAGACAAGCGACGGTTCACAGAGCAACTTGCTGAAGAAGCTGAGACAGCTGCCCAACGAAATGACATGAAGACAGTCTATAGGATTACAAGGAAACTACGGGGAGATCCAAATGCAAACCAGGATGTACCAGTAAAAGCTGCAAATGGATCATCAATCACAGAAGAGCATGTAAAGTTGGGAAGATGGAGGGAACACTTTCAAGAAGTACTAAATCGACCAGAGCCACAGGTACTCTCCCACATTCCAGAAGCAGATGAGGATCTAGAAATCAACATGGGCAACATCACGGTTGGGGAAATTAAAGAAGCCATCCGAAAACTGAAGTCTGGAAAGGCACCAGGAGAAGATGGAGTGTGTCCTGAGATGTTAAAGGCTGAAGAACAAGAAACACCTGACCTTTTGAAACACATCATGCAGGACATATGGGACAAAGAAACCATACCAGATGAATGGAAAACTGGTGTCATCGTGAAGCTGCCAAAGAAGGGAAACCTTGGGGACTGCAATAACTGGAGAGGCATTACCTTGTTATCCCTCACCAGCAAGATATTCAGCCGCATTATCTTACAACGCATCACAACAGCCGTGGATACCATACTGAGAGAAGAACAAGCCGGTTTCAGGAAAGGACGATCGTGCACAGATCATATTTTTGTGCTAAGACAGATCCTTGAACAATCACAAGAATGGAACAGCTCACTCTATGTGGTGTTCGTAGATTTTGAGAAAGCGTTTGACAGTCTTCATCGTTCTTCATTATGGAAGATACTCAGACATTATGGTATCCCACAAAAGCTAGTTAACATTATTCAATCACTGTATGATGAATTTGAATGCCGAGTTATTCATAACAATCAACTGACGGAACCATTCATGGTAAACACCGGAGTTAAACAGGGATGTATCTTATCACCATTACTGTTCTCGTTGGCGATTGACTGGTTGATGAGAGGTGTCACTCAGGGGAGAAGACAGGGCATCCAGTGGACACTCACTACAGTTTTAGAGGACCTGGACTATGCAGATGATCTGGGACTTCTATCAAGCAGGTATCAAGACGCACAGCAGAAGACAGAGAGTTTATCTAGGGTAGCCAGCACCATTGGCCTTAAAGTCAACGCAAAGAAAACACAGGCTTTAAGGAAAAACACAACGAACAATAATCCTATCATGGTAAATGGAAACCCATTAGAAGATGTACAAGAGTTCACATACTTGGGTAGCAAGGTAACATCAGATGGCGACTGCATCCAAGAAATAAACGCAAGGATTAGTAAGGCGAACCAAGCTTTTGCCATGCTCAGAACCATTTGGAGAAGCACTGGCCTAAATATCAAGACAAAGATTAAGATCTTCAGGAGCAATGTCCTAAGTGTTCTTCTCTATGGATCAGAATGCTGGAAAACCACCGTCGCCATTAAACACAAGCTAGACGTGTTCCAAAACAAATGCCTCCGACGCATCATGAAGATATTCTGGCCCAACATCATCTCAAATGAAGACCTTCACATCCAAACTGGAATGATGCCCATGGAACAGACCCTTGAGAAGCGCAGATGGAGATGGCTTGGACATGTCTGCAGAATGTCGCCCAACTCCATTACAAGGACTGCGATGCGTTGGACACCACAGGGCAAACGAAAGCGAGGCCGACCAAAAGAAACATGGAGACGCACCATTCAAAAAGACTTGAAAAGCAGAGGACTCTCCTTCAACACAGCCCCCCATGTAGCAGCAGATAGAGCCAGATGGAGATCCCTCCTGTCGCCTCAAGCGCCTGATGGCACAGACGAGGATTGAGTGAGAGTGAGTGAAATTACTATTTCACAAAAATTGTGGTAACAGAGTTCTATGTAACAAGAGTCTACTGTGAAGGGAAAATTAACAACATTTTGAACTTGCCCTACCCAAATAAGACGAAAAGGGAGACCCTGGGACACTCGCTATTATCATCACAAGTTAGGACTGATTCCATCTTGCCTATAGTAGATTATTGACTATTCACACAAAATCACAAAAAATGCTAGCAACGTTGCTCAAAGGTTACAACTGATTGCAATGACAAAAGCAACATGATTTCAGCACAAGTGTAGACACTGTGGCAGATTCAAATTGACTGTTGCGATTACAATCCTGTGCAACCATTATTAAGCAACGTGAAGGGGCCCCCGAGTCATAAGTACCTGATTCTTGAGATCCCCTACCTGCGTGAGAGCCAATCCATTACAGATAGTCACGCCATTGATGTTGGTCTGGACCTGACCCGACATCATTGCTACCAGTTCCAACATCGGCGCGATATTAGGCCGACGTCATGTTTTTGATGTCTTATTCATGTTGATTATTGACATCAGCACTACTGTATATCAACGTAATGATCATTTGCCTATTTGTTTCATTGCTGCTAGTCTGACTTTGGCGAGATATCGGCCGGACGTTATATTTCAGATGTCAGATTGAAGTCCAATTCAAAACATCGGCCCGAAATAAATTTTACAACCATTTAATGACCTCTTTAATTGCTACCAGTTCCAACATTGGCACAATATCGGACTGACGTCATATTTGAGATGTCATATTTATGTAGGATTAATAATATCAGCCCGACATCTATTTCACAACCTTTCACCGACCTGTTAAATTGCTATCAGTTTCGACATCGGCGCAATATTGGCTTGATGTCATATTTGAATTGTCATATTTATGTCTAATTGATGACATCGGCCTAACATCGATTTTACAACCTTTTACCGACCTTTTACAATATCGGACATACGTGATTATGAGATGTCATATGTATATCAGATTAATGACATCAGCTTGACATCAATTGTCGAACCATTTACCGACCTCTTAAATTGCTACCAGTTCCAACATTGGCGCGATATTAGCCCGACGTAATATTTAACATATTCATGTCGGATTATTGACATCGGCACAACATCGATTTAATTGACCATTTCCCTACTTAATTTATTGCTGCCAGTTCTGACATCGGCCGATATCGCCCTGACGTCATATTTGAGATGTCATATTGATGCCCAATTAGAAACATTTGCCCGACATAAAGTTTACAACCATTTACTGACCTCTTAAATTGCTACCAGTTCCAATGTCAGCGCGATATTAGCCCGACGTAATATTTAACATATTCATGTCGGATTATTGACATCGGCACAACATCGATTTAATGAACATTTGCCGACTTGTATCATTGCTGCCAGTTCTGACATCGGAGCGATATAGGCCTGACGTCATATTTGAGATATCATATTCCTGTTGGTTTATTGACATCGGCCCGACATTAATTTCACAACCCTTTACCGACCCCATAAATTGCTATCAGTTTCGACATTGGCGCGATATTGGCGCGACGTTTTATTTGAGACGGCATTTTTATGTTAGCTTAATGACATCGGCCCGACATTGATTTACAACCATTCTCCAACTAATATTTCATTGCTAAAACCTCCGACGTAAATTCGACATTGGCATAATGTTGGCGCGACGTCAGTTTGCCGACCGCGATCTTGCCGACGACTGCCGACATCGGCCCGACGTCAGCTTGCTATCTGGGTGATATAGGGAAACAGTCAATTTAATACGTTGGGGCAGTAATTTTGGATGAACTTCCATGTGACTACAAATGTACGATGTCACGATATGGATTTCGTAAATTGTACACAAAATATCTAATGTACAACGTACATGTATTTAAGTTATGTTTTACCAAAAATATATACAAACGTCGCCGTCACTGTTTATTTAATTGTATTACAGTGTAGATTGAATTTTTGTAATAATTATGTATACATAAGCCCCTTAAAAGAGTTTTGGGAAGCAACGTCGTCAGTTTCACACAATCAAATGTATTTTTGTAACATTTCCCTGTCGATCCTCCCCAATATTCACCTTTACTGTACATACCCGGCTTTCATAATCATTACAAGTGAATTTTATTTGGGTAGATAATGGATTTTTTTCTCTTCTGATACCATATTCAACACTTTATCTTCATTGTTAAATATATTCATCGTCGAAAAAATATGAACTTGAGAAAACCGTGATATGAGAGTCAAATACTGCGCATACCCCGTACTCATAAAGTTCTGGGATTGCACTGTAACCCATCAATTTATATTACAATTTCAGGAAAACACTTTAAATTAATAAATTATATTGACTATGAATACATTTATATTTGCAAGATCTGAAGGTAATTTTTGCCACTTGATTAATTTTCTTATTTTATACGCAAAATATAAAAATGGTAGATAATCATTTGAATTATTTAAGAAACAGTTGAAATATTATCACGACCTTGAACAAATAATTTATTTAAAACGAGACAAATTTGTTTTATTTCTTGATAAATGGAGAGATGTACAATTGCTTTAAAACGTTTTATGAAACTTATTATGATCATTCATATTACTATTTTGACATCACATGAATTATTTTGTATTTGTACTTTAATATTTTTGTTAACTTGCTTTGAGAATCTTTAATAAATTTTATTGAATTTCGTTTAATCAATTACAAATATTAGTAATCGATTCAAATTTTAAATCATCAATTCATAATTAAAAATAAATTCAAAAGTTAAAAAAAAAAGTATTGCTATCGGGGAATTCATGATGGATTATAAGTGATCGTAAGTGAAATGTAAAATTTCAATTTTTGTAATTATTTATATTAAACAAAATATTTTTTGTCATGTCCTTGCTGCTGTATATAATTTATAAAGATATATAAGAATATAAATAACACCTGTATATAAAATGAAATGAAATGAAATGAAATGAAATGAAATGAAATGAAATGAAAATTTATTTACCAATTGAAAACATTTACAATATAATACAAAGATTCCACAAAATTAAATCTTCTTGGTAAAAAAAGGAACTAGTGATAGCACAAAATGCTAGTTGGTCTAGCCCTTATAAAAATATGCAATAAATAAGTATTGGAATTATAAGCACAACATACAACGCAGTTGTCATATAGACATAATGTACGTGCTCATACAAAATACAGAATAAGAATGCCGAACATCATATATAGTGTTATGAATATGATTTGAAGGTTGATTATTTCAGAATCGACGCTCTGCAAATACTAACCATTACAAAACATACATGCTAAGAAGAGGTGTATATAGAGTAAGATATCTTGTGTCTGACAGAATATTATTAATGATTTATAATTCCTTGATTTTGCCTTATATTTCGTATTGTAATATTTTGTGGGCTGTGTCAAAAAGTGTAACAGATGACATTCACTTGTTACAGAAAAAAGCTTTACGAATTTGTGCTGGAGTTGCTTATCGTGAGCACACAGATCCGTTGTTTGTTAGATTTAAATGTCTTAAAGTCGGTGAAATTAATTTTCTTCAAACCTCTTTATTCATGTATCGTTATAATAATAGCATTTTGCCTGCCTCGTTTACTTATATGTTTTTGAAAAACAATGCAATTCACTCTTATTCGACAAGACAAGCAGCAAACTTGCATTTGTTTAATCCACGTACCGTACTGGCACATTAATCAGTGAGACACACTGGTCTAGACGTTTGGAATTCTTTGTTAATTGAAACACGTAATTTGCCCACAATTTACTCTTTTAAAAATGCAGTCAAACGCATGCCCATTGCAAACGTTTTTGTGCAAGATATTTTGTTCAATCAGTTGGTTTGTTAATTCCTACGATAACATGTATTGTAGTATTCGGCTTATGCCGAAAGGGTGGGTAGCGTCGCGTCGCGTCGCGTTGAATGGAACGCGACCATTCGTCCAAAGCCCCACCCCCCCCCCGGTTTTGACGAAAGGGTGTGTTGGGAGCGTTAAGGCGTGTCAGCTCAGATAACGCTACCAAATGGCACATACGGGGGAGGGGGGGGGGGCTTATTCCGAATATACGCGTTTAGAGTATATATGCATACAATGATGTGTACATCAAAGACGCGTCCGTAAATTGCGCCATTTCAATCTCTGAGTTTTCGTTTCGCCACCGCGACGAAACACGTGTTATCCTATGAGAGACCGACTTTTCCAGAAGATGGGATTTTATAGCGCATGGTTGATTGATTGAACCGATGCGTAAGGCGTGCGTGCTTCGGATGTACTGTAGTCGATATAATTATGAAGCATTAAAATATTATGATGTCCGATTCCCACGCTCTATATAGTTTACCACGCGGCGTTCCGCGCATTCCAGGAAATGGGTTTGTACAACCGCCTTGCGTTGTATAATGAAGCTCAGTTGCGAGTCATGTGTGTTTGATTGTGTAACTGAAAGTATATACAAACTTATGAAGGGCCTAATTTTTATCAAAATAGACATTTACTAAAGATTCTACATCTAAGACTTGGAATAGTTTACCTTCGGAATTAATTAATTTGAGTCTGATCCATAGGCGTACCCAGGGGAGGGGATTTTTTTTTTTTTTTTTTGGGGGGGGGAAGGGGTTCAACCCCCCCCCTTTTTTTTTGACCAAATAATGACTGTTTTGGGGGTTTGAACCCTTCTTTACAATTTGTAGCTGGTCTCGAGACCACATTTAAGCCCTCGAAAATTGTAAATGTACTTTGTCTTGGCTTCAAAAAATGTATACGGCCACTCCCCTCCCCCTCCCCCCCCCCCCCTGCTTACATAAATTTGTCAGACGACATCCCCCCCCCCTGAACAAATCCTGGGTACGCCACTGGTCTGACCACCATCATTCAGGTTTGTGTCATTTCAAGTTTCGATTACACACAAATTAATTCGATCCGAAGGTGAACTATTCCAAGGCTTCGATGGTTACTCTTGAGCAAATTGAGTACACAAGATATATGACGTCATACAAATGTTTTTTTGTTTAATTTTCAAATTTTAACTTCATTTACCGAAAGAGCATAAAAAATAATGTCCAAATACCCAAAATCAATTAAATATGTTAAGAATTGGCTGAGATATGCCTAATCGCATGATTTTTTTGTCAACGGGAAATCAGTGCTTCCAACGCACCCTTTCGGCAAAACCGGGGGGGGCTTTGGACGAATGGTCGCGTTCCAGTCAACGCGATGCGACGTGACGCCCCCAACACACCCTTTCGGCAAAACCGGGGGGGGGCCAGGTAGCAAGCTAACGTTGGACCAACGTTGGAAACTTGCCAACTCGTTGGAACTCGTTGGACGTTGGACAGACTCGTTGGACCAACGATGGATCAACATCGGTAACTCGCAGTGAAATGGACGTTGGACAGACTCGTTGGACCAACGTTGGATCAACCTCGGTAACTCGCGGTGAGATGGACGTTGGACAATCTCGTTGGACCAACGTTGGATCAACATCGGTAACTCGCAGTGAAATGGACGTTGGACAATCTCGTTGGACCAACGTTGGATCAACATCGGTAACTCGCAGTGAAATGGACGTTGGACAATCTCGTTGGACCAACGTTGGATCAACGTCGGTAACTTGCAGTAAAATTGACGTTGGACAGACTTGTTGGACCAACGTTGGATCAACATCGGTAATTCGCAGTGAAATGGACGTTGGACAATCTCGTTGGACCAACGTTAGATCAACGTTGGATATCCGCATAAAAATATCACAATCGTTGTTCGAATCAGGTTGGATGCATTATTCCAATGTTGGAAATTTTCCAACTCGTTGGACAGCGTTGGATGCTGGATAAGAACAGATCACTCCTTCATTGTTGGAATCTGGTTAAATAACCAACGTTGGTCAAATGTTGGAAACACGTAGCTCGAAAGCCGTTGTACAAACATGTTGGACCAACGTCAGATTAACGGTGGACATCCGCATACAAATATCACAATCTAATGTTAGAATCAGGTTGGATGCCAACGTTGGTCCAACGCTAGAAACTCACTGCAGCTCGACAGACGTTGGACAAACTCGTTGGAATAACGTTGGATCAACATCTGTTGCGCATCGGTTACTCATAGCCGATTTGTACAAGTTAGCGTGCCATAGACACAAGAGGGCTTGATATTATCTACATGTAGCAACATCACGGCAGTTCTTTTGTGTTTATTTTGTGTTTTTTTGAAGAACTCGTGTGAGTGCACTCGGGCGAGTCTACGGATATGGATGGTGATGGAGTATACCAGTCCATTTAAAGTTTCCTGCAAGTTTCTAGGTAATAATTGCCGGTGGTGTATGCTGTAGTATATTTTGTGTGCTTCCCCGGTATTCGGTGTGTTATGATCAGCTGAGATTACCACGCCTATAGTAGCTGGCGTGCGTGAGCTTGTCGAGTCGTTGACGGTAGATTTTTGTGTGCGTGCGGGTGCACTCTATATAGTAAATACATACTGCTATCGTTCTTTGACAATTTGCTGTCAATTCAATGGGATTAAATTAAATCCCTATTTTTAGTTTGAATTGATACTCATCGAGAAAATGATCTAGATTTAAGATATGCACGCATTTGATTAGTGGTAAATGTGTAACACAAAAAACAGTGAATCTATTCTAGCAAAATTGTCATGGGAGTGAAATATGCAGAATCACAGTAGGACAAGTATGAAGTAAACACCACATAAGCTACAGCTATAGTGCATTGCTTGAATTATGTTGTATACATACTTCATTGATGGAATGAGGTACTATTCCAATCTTGATCCACTATTAAACACTCATCATTGTAAAGGTATTGGACATTAAGCTTCCATGGATTAACGTATATATTATAGCTTAGGTGAAACGTTAATCCAACGAGAATCCAACATTTCACATCTGTTGTTCACTAGCTTTGATGTTAGAAAAGTCAATTAGTTTACTTGTTCCACAGGTGGTTAAAACCCCCTTGCATAATAAAAGGATTTAAAATTAGCTGCTGGAATCAAGATGTATGCCAACGTTGGATCAACGTTGGTTCAACGTTGGATCAACGTTGGTTAGTATTCATGAATATTCATGATCGGTTATCATTGACTGCAAAAAGCATTAATTATCGTGTTATTTGATTGTTCAGAATGAATCCAATGTTATTATTTACTCAATATTGGAAATATATGTAAGTTATTTATCTACAAAAGCATACTAAAGGTTTGTTTCCATGATGTATTAATGTAAATTCTTAAAACTTTATCCAAACATTAAACTTTATCCAAATACCAACCATCAAACAAAAATTAACACAGAAGCTAGGTTATATAAAGCTGAGTGGATGAAGATATGTACATGTAGTGAGTGTAGGAATAGGAATAGGACTATATGGATAGGAATAGGAATAGTCTTAGGTATACGGTAGGTATAGCAATCATAGGATAGGATGCTCTAGATATCACGGATAGGATGCTCTAGATATCACCGATAGGCGTGCCAGCGTGCCATATGAATTTTTTTAGTATGGCGAGACGTTGGTCCAACGTTGGACCAACGTTGGTCCAACGTTGGAGAAATGTTGGTGAATTACGCTGGACCAACGTTGGATGCTTGTTGGAGACATGTTAGAGACATGTTGGATGCTTGTTGGAGAAATGTTGGATGCTTGTTGGAGACATGTTGGATGCTTGATGGAAATATGGTGGATGTTTGTTGGACACATGTTGCTTTGACACAGTTTGCGTACGCCCAAATGACGCTGGTCCAGCGTTGGCGAAACCAAAATACCAACCTTGGATCAACGTTGGAAAAGCGTTGAAATAACAATTTTCCAACAATGGACCAACGTTGATCCAACGTTGGTATTTTGTTTTCGCCAACGTTGGAGCAGCGTTGTTTGGGCGTACGCAAGGAACGTTGGTCCAACGTTGCCGGACAACGTTGGACCAACGTTGCCGAAAAAATTGGACAACGTTGGTCCAACGATGGACCAACGTTGGCTTGCTACCTGGGGCTTTGGACGAATGGTCGCGTTCCAGTCAACGCGACGCGACGCGACGCTACCCACCCTTTCGGCATAAGCCGTAGTATTTTATATAATATATTTGTATCCGGGATTTGTATGTGTAATTCGGCATAACATGTCACTGTTAAAGTGGACTTCCACACGATTTCAAGCTTCTAATGATTGAAAGACAGATATTCTAGGTCAATAAACACAATTTTGTATAAAAAAAAGTATGATTGTGGGTTCTTATAATTGGCTTTGAAATTCTAATGACACAAATTCGCGAGCGAGCTTGTTCTATCCCACAATGCACCAATTTGTGACGTGCGACCCTCACTATGCGCCTATCTATGTTTTTACACTGCAGCGAATGTGTTCTTTTGATCGGACCAATACAATGCTCGATCATGAATAGTTTAGTCCACGATGCGCCACTCAACCGTGCCTTTGAGCATTACTGCATTGTTGAACCGTTAGAAAATACTTGCCTGTCCGAAATTGTAACACGTTTGGCTTTCATTGGAATTTGAATAGACACAAAGTCCTGTAAACGTGGTTATTGAATTTGCTGGCTCTGCATGACCGGCTATTATGAATGACACATGCAGTGATCACAATGCAGTGGCACCGGATTCAAGCCTACTCAAGAAATTGAGCAAAGTGAGGGTGCTACGTAAGGGTCTCATGATTGTGTGCAGTAAATTTAATTATTTCCTCAGAATTAATGACATTAGACAAATCTCTTAGAAATCAACCAAAGAGAGTCAAATCCTGAAAATATTCAAGCACATCCCTAGATTTATTTCCAATATACTGTATTTTGTTTAAACTCGTCCGGAATTCTCCTTTAAGTAATTACATAAGGCATCTTCACACCTGTCTCCCTCTCTCTCAACTCTCCCCCACTTTTTTCTTTTCTCTCTCTGTTTCCCGTATTTCTCTTCCAGTATGGACTGTACCTTTCTATCATGCCTGCTACATTTCGTCCTGCTCTAGAACATACTGTAGAGACTTCTTTCTCTCTACTTGTAAATAATGTTTTATTGGGTTTTTTATTACTTTTTTCTTGTATGTATTAATTTATGTTTATCTATGTTTTAAGAATACGTAAAACTTATAATACGTAAAATCTCAGGTATGGCATCACTTCAAGCTTCTAGCTTATATTGCAAGACCTCTGTGTGTTTCTATCTCGATGTTATGACAGTTTATTTGTATGTACGAAATTGTTTACTGTGAGACATGCAGGAATAAAAAATAAATAAATAAATAAAAAAATAAAAATATATATTTTACCGATTGCGACCTGTGTTCGTAGGACGATAGGATGATAGGTTTAGGATTAGACAATAGGTGTAGGAATAGGATATTTATAGAATTATGAATTATGAATGTCTGTAAAGGTTAAACAAAATGTATGGATCGAACGTGGAATCTATGCATGTATCTATGCAAGATTTGATGTTGGGCCAACATTTAAAAAAATAACGTTGGGCTAATGTCGGGCTGGCGGACATTTTAATGTCGGGCCAACGTCAGGATTTGATGTTGGCCCTTTGTTGGGCAACTGACATTGGGCCAGTGTCAAAAAATAATGGTAAGCCAACATCAAAAAATGACATTGGGCCAATGTTGGGCTGGCGGACATTTTAACGTCGGGCCCACATCAGAATTTGATGTTGGTCTAACGTCAGGATTTGATGTTGGGCCATTAGCGGAAATTGACGTTGGGCCAACATCACAAAATGGCGTTGGGACAATGTTGGACTGGCAGACATTTTAACGTCGGGCCAACGTCAGAATTTGATGTTGTCTCAACGTCAAGAATTGATGTTGGGCCAACGTTGGAACTGACATTGGGCCATTGTCAAAAATTGATGTTAGGCTGACATCGCAAAATGACGTTGGGCCATCATAAAAAAATATCGCTGTGCCAATGTTGGGCTGGCGGACATTTTAACGTCGGGCCAACGTCAGATTTTTAATGTTGGCCCAACGTATCCTGTTACATTGGCCCAACGTTGGCCCAACGCCGTCTGGCTAGCTGGGTAGTGGGCAAAATAATATTGCTAAATTCATGTTTGTTATATAATTCAATTCAATTCAATTTAACATTTAGTTATATTCAATCGCCGCATAGCATTATAGGAAATTATTCAACTTCACTCACACACAATCTGTGTCCGCCCGGATTGCCCCTGGCTAAGACGTGCTGATTAAGTAAATATTACACAGTGACAGATATATTGTATGCATGTTTGGTTATGAAATTTTAAAAACTTTGCTCATCAAAATGATTTTCTTTTCAACATGCCACATCTCCTCCAAATGGAAATACGTGCAAGTTTGTCCTTGTAATTACACATTTACAACTGCTACTCGTACTAAAGTTCCACCTCCCCTGTGTATAAAATGCGTATAATATCTTAATTGCTTGTTGGGCACAATTCATAATTAGGTGTAGTGTAGTGACATTTTAGAAGTGTTTCGAAACCAGCTCTTCAATTCGACCACTTACAGAAATGAGAGCATGACATTCATCATACGTATTTGTCGGTTGCACAGTTGAATAGGGACAATGAATCCTAACGAGACATCAAAAGCACATATCGATACACCTATATGAAGAGATATTGGGAGTTCGTGGTCTCCTCATCGTGAAAATCTAGCGGAAGTGTCACACTACGCGGTCGCAGGCTTATCGATTTGTTGCCTTAAAGACTTTCCTTCGATAAAATCGTCAGCAATTGCAATTAAAAGTTGTTAGTTTCGGGGACATATCTGTCCTTTGTTAGATAAACATCGGTTGGCAAAATGAGCCTCCTAAATTTGACGAAACTGAATTGGATTTTACTTTGATTGTGCATATATTTTCTTATTTTATGTGATGCCAGTCTTGTGGAAAAGGCCGTTGTACAAGGAATTAACGTTACGTAAACTTGTAATACAGGTGATAATACATAGCGAATGATATGGAGATCGTTTCGTTTCTTAGCCGATAAATATCCAGTTTATTTGGCATTTTGTGAAGTTAATAAAAACTTTTGTGATAATATAACCCCAGAATACTACGGAACTTGTCAATACACCGTTTCTCAGTTTACGTGTATATCGTTATGACATATGACGTTCTTCCCACACGTCCCACCGCACCGATCGGCAGGTTGCCTTAACGACTTTTCGCTGTTTAGTTAATAACATTACGTGATATTGCAATTAATTGTTTTAGGTTAAAAATTGTTTTGTGTAAACATTTTGTTAGATAAATACCGTAGGGCAAAATGAGCCTCAAACAACTATTAACACTGACTTGTATTTCACATTTAGTGTGCATGTTTGCCCCTGCCTTATGTGGTGCCATTGTTGTGGAAAAGGCTGTTGTAGAGGGAAGAAACGTTACGTTGACTTGCAATGCAAGTAATGATACAGGTAAAATAGAGTGGATTGCGCTGCTGAATACTGACAAAACCTATCCGAACACTGTAGCTGCGTGTGAGGTTAATCATACGTACTGTGTTAATTTACTCCCAGGATACTATGGAACACGTCAGGGCACCGTTTCTCAGTTAACATTTCTCGTTTCTTCTAATATTCGGCCGGTTTATGACTGTATATTGGGGACTGAAGTTGTTCAAACATTCACCTTAAATGTTATCGATGTAGGGCAAATCGTGCCACCTGAGTGTTCAATCTCTCCTAAATTCATCACTGGACAAATTGACATTGAATTTGTCGATTTTACCTGCGAATCGCTTGCGGTGGCCGGTCTTGTGCCGCATCTAAGTGTATCATTCGGACTACAGGGTGTACGTAATGTCGAATCGTCGGCATTGTTTCTGAAAACTTGTTTGGACTTCAATGCCTTTAAAAATGTTTCGAACGCATCATGTGAATCGTCACTCGGAGATTTGAATGAAACCCGAACGTGCTCCTTCCCAGTCTATGTTGACGTCCGGCACGTACTAAAAGGATACGATGCTGAATTCGAGTGCGAGCTTGAATTACGTGAGACTTCCGAGATCACATGGAGTCTCGTTGACAAGAACATCGGAGATGTGGACATCAAGAACCGATCATGGACCCGACAAGGAGGAAGGTTCTTGTTGTTGCAGGATATCACTGACAGCGATGTGGGAAGGATCGTCGAGTGCAAAACATTCAGACCTGAAACGCCATCCAGTCTGGTTGCTGTTGGTTTTGACCTGATATATCTTGTTCCTACCACAAGTATGGTCCCATCTACTGAACAACAAGAGCCAACCAGTACACCTGAAACGACGAATAAGGCACCTGATGAGAATACATACATCATTCTGACTGTTGTTTTCATAATACTGGAACTCATCACAATAACCCTTATTGTTGCCTTTGTTGTCTACCCAAAAATCTGCATCGTTTCATCTGGAAAGGGTGAAGATAAACCTAGACAAGGAACGCAAGCCAGAGGTCATGCAGAGCTTCCCGTGATCGAAGATATTGATGATAACACCCATAGCACGACCGTGACAAGCGACCCAACTAATACATCGAGAGGAGTTGTTCTTAACGTTCGGTTCACTGGCAGTGAACAAGCGATTGATGAAGATGGTTATGAGATCCCGATGCGGTTGAAGACAGCATGCATGTCAGATGAGAAATGTGACCCGAGAATCGTACGATGTGGGGCCGATAGGGTCATCGATCAAGATGGATATGAAGTACCAGTTGTTGCGAAACAAATGCGTCCATCAAAGAAGACCAAGATACCGGCGGTAACCAACGTAACTGATCAATTTGATTCCAGGAATACCAGCTCTCCTCAGTCCAGTTCATCTTACCGAAACGTTATCGATGAGGATGGGTATGCTGTACCAATGGAACAACCGTGCCAATCGGAGGAGATCAAAGGAACAGCAGACCAGTCTTGTCTCGGCTCTGAGAACTCAAGAACTGGCCACAGCTCTGAGATCCCAAGAAGAGCATTTTTTGATGAAAGGTTCGATGATGTTGATGAAGATGGATATGAGATGCCTGTAAGGAAGGTGGCAAATCAAGATGAAGAAGCAGTAAAAGGCAGAAAGGCGTCTCATGATGATGAAAATCACCACAAGTATGAAGACATGAGCTCTTATGTGTTGGGTCGACAATACGAATCAATGAAAAACCTCACCTATGAAAACTGAAGTAAATTTCTGACATCCTATTTAAATTTGTCGTCAACATTTGTTTTAAAAATATATAGCCTTTCAGTCTTTATAAAGAAGATATTACACACTCTTTAGTATATATATATAGCAACATAGAAGAATCGAATTATTAACTAATTTCTTATAAAACATTACATTACTGATTGTTATATTTAAATGAAGCACTTACCGTACATCATATAACATAATTATACAAAAAGACGTGCATTGTATAAATTATGGCGATGTAAATTATGTCTCAAAATCCAGTCTCATTTTCTGCTTAGATTGTAGTGCACTTTACATGACTGTATGCAATTATCTTTTTTTAAATGAATTCACATTTTTTCACATATTTCACATCAAAGATATATGGTTCACTATTCGATTATAATTATTGTATTAATTTAATGTATTATTGTATTAAATGCATAAATAGTACGAGTAAAATAGAGAAGTATTTCAAATAGTAAGATGGAAAGAGCTAGGAGGGAGCGGGGGAGGGGTCCGTAGTAAGATTTCTTTCATCTTTTATGTATGATTCGTCAATTTTACTTCATTTCATCTCAATTAAGTTGATACATTGTATTGTGTGTTTAATTATAATTTGAAGGAATAAAACAAACAAATCTGTCTCACCCATGAGATTTTCTTGTTATTTCACGCAACATGAATGCATACAATTTACATTAATATGCCCATTGGTTTTGCTAGGCTCAGGTTTTATTGTATGGTAACTTTAGTAAATACATTATAATGAACATTTCAACAGGAAACGTGGATAAACGTATTCAGGAGAATATAAGGCTTGCATGCAAGGCCAACTGAAAACCGGAACTTACCGCTGCTTGGTCAAGTGGTACTTTGTTATGCTTGAAAAAATAACAATATCGGTTTCAAACCTTTTGCTTTTCTTGAATAACAATATTGTAAAAATAAAGAGAGATAAAATGATTCAAGATAATACATTGACATGCAATATTGATGATATTTTGAAACCGAAACCAGGGGTATTTTGATCATTGTAGAATAAATCTTGTTATCCTTGTCAAGTTGGCATTTTGCGGTTTCAAATTTGTTATCAAAAGTTTAATAATTTGTTTAATAAGTGTGAGTTGTTTTCGGTATGCTTTTACATATGTGTATCGTAGATAATATCAGTCTTTAAAATCAAATTAGTAGGTTTATGGTAATATGGTGGAACGATCGTCAACTTTATGTCACAAAACATTACATATCCAGAGGAATATGGAGCATCCTCTAGATATCTAGATAAGTCTGTGTTTTGATGTGGCGGGGGAAATTGACCAGGTTCAACGGAGAACTCGGGCATCTATAGTACATTGGGTTATATACAATCACGTATTCACGTTCATTTACTTGTGCACAGCTTCACAATTTTCTTTTTTTTAAACTAAAAAATTACCAAATGTTACGATCTACTTTAATTTGAAGATAATGATTAGTTGCGTGAAATTGAGTGTGAATTATGCGACACGACGACACGACGACACGTAATAAAAATATACACCTTTCCGCTAAATATTCTGCTTCACTTTTGAAACTAAACCGAACACAAAAAGTAACTTACCCCCTAAGCAATTGCCCATAATTTCATAACCGATAATTGTTTCAGGATGTCATCTTACCACAATATTTGCACAGTTGTTATGTTCGATATGTGCGAAAAACAGAGATATTCATCACTTTGTGGCTGAATGAGCACAGATTAAAGACAAAATGGCCCAATTCAAAAGTCACAAGGTATTGCGCGTGTCTGTACATTGTAGTAAATCAGCACAAGTCATGTGGCGGAATGCATTGATCATGGTTTATGAAACAATGATGTTTGATATTCCATTAATTTCGGGTTTCTTATGGCACATGTGGTAAAATGCATTAATTGCAATTGTAAGACAGTGCATTTTTTAATTTTCCAATTCTCAATAATTGTTTTCCTAACTACCATAGGGATATCTTGGCAAGACGAAATCTTGAAACGATTCTTGGTTATGAAATTATGGGCAATTGCTTAGCATTCTTAGGGGGTAAGTTACTTTTTGTGTTCGGTTTATATGCATTTTTCTAGTAATTTCCTTTATAATTTCACTATCGAAATGGAAGCAAAATCCACATATTTTACCATGTCAAAGTGGAAATAAAATCACAACAATAAATACAACAATGAAGTGCAACAGGGGATTGACCCAATTCAGCAGAATTTAAAAAGACAAACCCACCGTTCTTCCTTGGGGTCCTACAATTAGATACAGTATAATTATACAATTAAACGTCTATATATACAATGATTGATAGGGAAAACAATAGACAAAGGGGAGAAAGCGAAATAAAGAAATTATAATTTTATGAATTATTCCATGTTATGTACACTAAATTAAAATTGGTTAAAATTATTATATTAACACTTCCAATTTAAAACAAATAATTTGTCATTTTAATGATTTAACAAAATTGTAAATAATTTGTTTTAACCCCTAATGTGCCGAGCACTTGTAATGCAGCTACTGATTGGATGCCATTGCTGTGCATGAACACACAATAGAGTACTTGACCATGCCCATTGCATTGTGCGGGGGCATTGTATACGTATACGTGGCTCTATTGTCTGTGCGTCCCCTTATCTGCAGGCGTGGGTATTTGCCTTTAAATACATTCCTTTCAAATCCCCCAAAAGCAATGTAGCCGTGGCCTTCCAATTATTGTGACAGTGGGAGTGTACTCCGCAGGCAGGTTTGGGGGTAAGGTTTCCTAAGACTACCACGGAGCTCTGGGCAATGCAAGTGCTTATTAGTGTTTTCATTTTTAAAAATCAAATGAAGATATGAACATCGTGAACTATTGATTCGCAATTAAGGTTGGTGAATCTGAGGCATAGGAGCATGTAAGAAATACAAAGAGCGTGGTCTAACAGTAAGTAGCTTGCCCCTGTAATAACTAAACCCACTTTGCACCGGTGTCCGAAAATCGGTTGTGACCCCGTGATTCAGGTTTATGAATACATGATAATTAATAAACGATTTGGCCATATTAATAAAATATAAAGATGATTCACCGAGGGCAACATTCTTACATTCATAAAGTGGCTGTGATTGCTTACATTCAATTTTCAATTTCAATTCAATTTTGTTTATTCAACACTTTTATTAAAAACATACAAAGGAAACAAATGAAAATACAATCAGCATAAAAATATCAATACAAAAAAGTAAAAAAAAAAAAAAAAAAAACATACACATAAATTATAAACAAATTACATGAAAGTGTTTGGTACCAGTAGAAAGGCTGATCCTTATATGGAAACTGGTACCAACCTAGACACAAAAAATAGCGATATTTAATGGCAGCGTCACACCAGAGCTACGCTTCTCCTGTGCTCTCGGACTTAGAAAAAACTCCCAACATTTTGTTCAAAGCGCAGTGGAAGCGCAGACAAATCGAGCGATTAATGACACCATGGTAGCTCGTTCGCGCTCTTACTACGTTCTTACTACGCTCTCAGAACGCTTTCGCCGAGCTTTCCGAGCTTTCCGAGCTATTCACTGTGCACGCTCCGTGTATCTGTAACAATAGCTAAGAACAATGAGACGAGGCCGTTTGCTCTACGCTCTCACTACGCTCTTGCTACGCTCTCTGTGATCCAATACGCCTGCAGTTGAACACAGTGCGTTTCCGACTGGCACACTGCGCATGCTATTGGCGTATATCTGTTTTTAGAAGTGTGATGGAGGGGGATAAAGAAAGGGGGAGGGTTATTATTGTTACTATATTGTTATTATCCGTATTATCATCATTATTGTTATGATGCATTTAAACAAATGTAACTTTGTAAGTTAATAAGTTTGGGGGAACTGGGGGTGTTTGTACACGCTATTCCCCGCACCAAAGAGTAGAGGTATATATCTCTCCCCACCTCCGGGATCTTCTCCCGTGTCTATGTGTTTGTAACCATAATCATATGAGAATTTCACGTAAACCATAATAACGCTACGATAGTGAAGATTATTATTCATCCAGGTAAATGTTCATGAAGTTGAAATTGAATCTAAGCAACTGGACTTACTATTTATGGAGTAGAACAGTTTCGCAACCTATCTAGGTTGCTTCTTCAGCTAAAATGGCTTGAGTAGAGAAGATTACTGGTGAAAAGCTGGAAAATTCACTGAGCTGAGTAATCCTCTATTGTTCAAGATTGTTCAAGATTATCAAAATGTCATAATAACGCTATGTTTTGGGCTAGAAATTTAGTTTCCCCTTATTCGATTTTGCCCGAACATGCCATTTTAAATTGTGACATTAATTTACCTATAGATGGTTGGAACTTCGCAATCTATAGCGTAGAGGTGACTATTGTTCAGGGCGGTAATGTCTGTGCGTGCATAGGAGATTTTCTTTTCGAGCAAGTGAGATAATCTTCCCAGATTCTCATTGGACAAAAGACATTTTGCAGAAACATTCCAGTGCTTGTGATCAGCTTTTGTCTAGAGCGCATAGGATGCGTAGCTCCGGTGTGCAAGAATGTATTTTATTCAACTTGGGAATGAATGAGAGATTATGACACTTGTGTGAAAAGATATCCTCCCATGCATGGACATACACGCCGAAGAGCTACGCTGGTTTTCGACATGTCGAACTCCTACGTCCTGATATTTTGTTCAGCGTGCTATTGTCTGTGCATTCATGGAAGGATATCTATTGACGCATGTGAGATAATCTTCCCATTCATTGCCCACTGCGTTGCCAATTTGTTTTGGTCGCAGTGCGAGCGCCGCGAGATCGGCCAAGAAAAGTGTACGATCTAATTTCTCCTACTGTTTTGTTTTCTTTGATGCATGAAACTTTAATAAAACGGCAGTGTAGCGTGGTCGGCCTGATTTTTTGGGGGATGGGGCATGCAAATTATTATTATTATATATAGCGATATAGGATAGTCTTATCAACTAAATTCGTATTAAACATTATACAGGGTGGCCCCAAAAAAACTGAACGGGGCACTTCCAAAAATATAGTACCAAAATGTTTATGTCCATCGGATACGGTTTCTTTTCCAACGAAAAACGATACCAAGAACAGTGATTTTGTTCGTGTAGTTTTTGTTTTAGGACGCTGTGAGTGAGACCATGTCAGGTGCCCATTTTTGTCAATTTTTACCTAGGCAGTGCCGGTTAAATTGCACTCTCTGCCCGTAATACATTTGAACGACCATGCCCATTCTTTCGGCACACGGCTGAGTGCACACTAACAATGGCGCGCGTTGTTCAACGCTATGAAAGGCGGTACGTGCGATTTATCAAGCACTAAAAATTGACAAAAAAGAGAACCTGACATGGTGTCACTCACAGGGCCCTAAAACAAAAACTACACGACCAAAATAACTGTTCTTGGTATCGTTGTTCATTTGAAAAGACACCCTATCCAATGGACATAATACATTTGTTACTTTATTATGGGAAGTGCCCCGTTCTGTTTTTTGGGGGGCCACCCTGTATAGGGTTCTATTTAGATAAAGCACCTACCGTACATCATACAAAGACGTAAATATATATAAATTACGGAGCTGAAAATATATTCAATTTTATTTTCTGATTAACATGCAGTGCACTGTACATGCATGCTATTATCTTTTAAAAATCAACTGTGAACAGTTCACATATTTCATTAGAAAGTTATGGTTTACTGTTCAATTATAATTATTGTATTAATTTAATGTAGACATAATGCGAGTAAAATAGAGGACAGTTATATCGGAAAATTCCAATAAAGCACTTAGATCATAATAAGGCCATGAAAAATAAATTGTTGGATTGGCGTAACCCGCCCGACCCTAAAAATACCGCCGACCCTAAAGGTTTTTCTGATTTTTTTTTTTTTTGTTTGATAAAAAAAAGATAATACAAATTAAACAAATAAAAAAATAAATAAAAAAAAACTGTTTTCTTTTTTTTTTCAAATTCCGATATGTGTTATGTGTGTGTTTTTGTGTATTTGTGCGAATCCTGCAAAAAAAACCTACCTACCTACCCAAATGTTTGGTTGCCCGTTACTCCAATCCAACAATTTTTTTCTTTTGGCCTAAGCTACCTATTTTTGTTTACATACATTATGAGTATAAACACCATTCTAATAACTATTCTACTGCACGTGTAAATTATACATGCATCTAATAATCTATCTCTGAGAATATGATACAGTGAACTGTGAACTGTGAAGTCGTTATACAGTTAAAATCAAACATTGTGCCTGTAATATAGTGTTATTATAGTTAACAGTGACTTTCCTTTTATTTCATTGAACATAAATATTGGTAATTTTAATTAATTTGGCTATTGGTGTTGTTGGGCTCATTGTGAATACCGTATAATGAGCATTGTTTATAAGAGGAAGTGTGGATAAAGGGGACTCGGGGAAATTATGGGGCAAGCAATGAGAATGGTTTGAAACTGATACGTACCGATGTTTTGTTCAGTATAAAACTTATCCTGTCAACAAAGTAACAGTGTCAAATTTTATTAATTTGAATGCATAATAGCCCTTGTAAAAAAATTAATATGGTGTGCGTTGGGGAAGCACCCCCCACCCCCCCCCCCCCCCCCCCCATTTCTCCAAAACAAGAAACACGGCCACTTTAGGGGCCAAATAATTTAGCTCAATTCATGTCTAGTATATATTTTAATTCAAATCAATTTAAAATAAGTGATTTCTAATCCCAACATTACATTATAGGAAATTATTCAACTCCACTTACCCCCAATCTGTGTCCGCCAGGATTGTCCCTGGTAAAGACGTGCTGATAAATAAAATGTTAAACAGTCACATATATAATTCTATACAATCATGTTTGCTCATCAGAAGGATTTTGTTTTCAACATGAAAATCTCCTCCAAATGCGATTACGTGCAACTTTGTCCTTGTAATTACACATTTACAACTGCTATAGGCTACTCACAATATAAAGTTCCGCCTCCCCTGTGTATAAAATGCGTACCATATCGGTATTTTGAGAGATGCGCAACTCAATTGCTTGTTGGGCACAATTTTTAATCAGGTGTACTGTAGTGACATTTTATAAGTGCTTCGAAACCAGCTCTTCAATTCCACCACTTATCGAAATTACAGCATTTCATTCATCATTTTTATTTGTCCGTTGCACTGTTGAATAGGAACAATGAATCCTAACGAGCAATCAAAAACAATTATCGATACACAGATATGAAGAGATAGAGGGAGATCCTAGGATACTCATGGTGGAAATTACTTGATAACTTTTATCATTGCAGAAATAATGGTTAAAACTGAATAAACATGGATTTATCAACAATTATTACAGTTATCCATACAATGACACTAGTGATTTGTCTTCGAGTATTTCTGATTAGCGGAACTCATGCAGAGATTCCGACGAGAGTCACAGCAATAAGAGGCCAGGAAGTTGCACTGACCTGTAACACGGGCACGTTCACTGGCACTGTGACATGGATCATGGATGACGGCACAGGCTTAACAATTACAACCTGTCTACAAAATGAACGTGTGTGTGGTGACATTGGACTCAATGCAAAGTCCATTTCAAGTTACAACGGTACTCGTAATGCCAATACTTCAATATTGAAAATAATAACAAGCCAACCTGAAGTCGGTGTTCATGAGTGCAGATTAGATGACGAGATTATTCAGTCATTTGAGCTTGTTCTTGTCAATCGAGAAGATATTCAGAGACCCACATGTCATGTTGCACCTGATCAAGTGGTATCGGATGAATTCTATATCGCAGAAATCACTTTCACATGTAGTTCCTTTAATAAGGTAACTAATCAATTGTTGATGATCTACTTCGACGGGGAAAGTGCAGCACAAACCAGGTCGATGTTGCTTTGGGAGATGACTACGGATGACTATGGTCGAGTGATCCAGTGCCTTGTCCATCAACAATACTTGATGATATTGAGTTTGCAAATACAATGTTCTCCTTTTTTCATGCTGACAGTTTTGTTAATATGTCTAAATTTGATGACATGGACTTTAATTTGTTTTCTTTGAATGGTGATCCAGTAAGAGAAACTAATGATTGCTTGCTACCATCAAACTATTATTTTAGTAGCTCATTTTGTGAAAAGATACAGACGTTCAATAAAAATGATTGTTTTTCCATTTTTCATTTGAATGCTCGCAGTCTAGTATCTAAGTTTCTACAATTAAAGGACTACCTTGCTACACTGTCGCATGAATTCTCTTTATATGCATTCACTGAGACTTGGTTTAAAGAAACACCCAGTTCATTTTATAATATCCCCAATTATACTATTGTTCAAAAGCACCGGGAACACCGCATTGGTGGTGGAGTATGTGTGTATATTAAAGATACTATGTCGTTTAAATTAAGACCTGACCTAGACTTCTCAACCAACAGTATTGATACTTTGTTTATTGAAATAGACAGGAATAAAGAAAAGAATATTATTATTGGCACGATATATAAGTCGCCAAATACAAGCTCCGATGAATTTATAAATAGTTTAGAAGAATCTGTGCAAAAGATATCTAGTGAAAATAAATTATGTTATATTGTGGGTGACTTTAATTTTGATATTCTAAAGTACTCTGAACACACTGACACAAATAACTTCTTAAACTTAATGTACTCGTATTCCTGTTATCCTTTAATCTGTAAACCAACTCGTGTAACAAACAGATCCTGTACTTGTATTGATAATATATTCACCAATGTTCTTGATAGACCCATCTTACCAGGTATTTTGTATTCTGATTTATCCGACCACTTTCCTATTTTTCAAGTAACTCGGTTTACGCCCACTATAGAATCCCGCCAATTCACTCGTAATAAACCCACACAATCTAAAGTTGACTTTCAATCACTTTCTGCTCAGTTTTGTTCATTACAATGGTCGTTCGTATTAAGAGATAATGATGTTAACAACGTGTATAATACTTTTATTGATAAACTATCAGAGCTTGTCTCTTCTCATTCTAGCCTACTTACCCCTAGTCGCAGAATCTCCCGAAAAATCCTTGGGTAACAAAAGGCATTCTTAAGTCTATTGATAAAAAACAACGTCTATACAAGCAGTATTTGAGAAATAAGTCTAATTCAAGTAAACACAAATACGCTGCTTATCGTAATGTATTGACAAATTTAATTCGTCAGGCAAAAAAGGCGCATTTTGCAAGGATCCTTGAAAAAAGTCGTTTTAATTTAAAGAAAACTTGGACAATTTTAAATGACTTGCTCGGTAAGCGTCCATCTAATTTGCCATCACACTTTCATCACAATGGTGAGAAGTTATTAGGTCATAGTAATATTGCCAACGCTTTTAATTCATATTTTGTGAACTCTGGATCTTTCATTCAATCTGATAATACCCCTGGGTTCCAGAATTATCTTGGTCCAAGATGTAAACAATCATTTTTTATTTCCCCAACAAACCCAACGGAATTAATTCAAATTACTAAACAATTACAACTTAGCCATTCAGCTGGTCACGATGGTTTCTCTTCTTTTCAATTGAAAAAGATCATACATTTTATTGCAGAACCACTTTCTAAAATTTTTAATTTATCACTTATAACTGGAATTTTCCCCGAGACAATGAAGACATCTAAAGTCATCCCTGTCCTGAAAAAGGGTGACCCACACTTAATTACAAATTATCGCCCGATATCATTATTATCTACTTTTTCAAAAATACTTGAGCGATTAGTTTATAAACGACTTTCTGACTTTCTTGATAAAAATAATATTATTATTTCCCAGCAATTTGGTTTTCGAAAATATCATTCAACTGAAACTGCCCTACTTTACGCAACAGAATTACTTTACTCTTTCTTTGAAAAAAACGAATATGCTGTAGGTATTTATATTGACTTGAGTAAAGCGTTTGATTGTTTAAGTCATGATGTTCTGTTGTACAAATTGAACCATTATGGTGTCCGAGGCGTTCCTCTTCAGTGGTTCTCAAGCTATCTTTCTTCCCGTTGTCAATACACTACATATTGCGATGTTAATTCCCAAATTCTCCGTATTAAACAGGGTGTTCCGCAGGGAAGCATACTCGGACCGCTGTTATTTCTTTTATTTATTAATGACATTATTAATTCATCTAATGTCTTGAAATTTCTTTTGTATGCTGATGATACTAATTTATTTTTGTCAAATAGTAATCTAGACACGTTAATGGCACAGGCAAATTATGAGATGTTGAGCGTTTGTAACTGGTTCCATGAAAATGGGCTACAGATTAATACGTCAAAAACTAAATATATGGTGTTTGATTATCAGAGGGTGAAGAGGGTGTTAGAGACTCCACAACTTCAAATTGATCGTATAATTGTTGAGAAAGTTGAAAGCATTAATTTTGTAGGCGTTGTTGTAGACAATGAACTATCTTGGATAAAACACATTGATTATGTATGTAAAAAGACTAGTATGTATATTGGTATGCTTTTTAAGTTACGCTCTTTCTTGCCATTGAAATCCTTAAAAATGCTATATAAGTCTGTTATTCTACCACATTTTACTTACTGCAATTTGGTATGGGGAAGTGCAAGTAATTCACATTTAAGAAGACTCTTAATCTTACAGAAAAAAGCTATCAGAATTTGTTTTAATATGCATTTTAGAGCTCATACTGCACCTCTTTTTAAATCAATGCAGTTATTGAATATACTTGACAATGTATTATTTAATGTTGTTCTTTTTATGCATAAATTTGTACACCAACGTTTACCTAAAGTTTTTAATGCATTCTTTAAAAAGCACTCAGATGTCCATGGACTTAATACAAGGGGAAAAGACAAATTTTATTTACCAAAACTGAACTCGTCATTTTTACAGCGCTCGATAAAATACCAGGGAGTTGTAGAATGGAACAAACTTAACTCAGATTTGCAGAATATTAATAATTGTACCATCTTTAAACGCATCTTTAAACTTCAATTGTTCACTAATTATTGAGTATCGACGTTGTGTTTTTGTTGTTGTTGTCTTCTGTACTTGTTATTGTTAAATGTTTAGGTTATGTTTCTTAGTGAAATTTCCATGCTTAAAGTAATGTATACAAATAATTTCTTTTGTTTTGATTTTGATTCTGTTTACATGGGTTTGCCGTTAACAAGCACTTTGCTTCTAAGGCAAATACCTGTCAATTTTTACACTGTACCGTTTTTATTATTGTATTTTATCTGAAATAAATGAATAAATGAAATAAACCTAGAGACCCAGATAACATAACGTTAATCGGGTTCTACATGATTAAACCTGACGATGACTTTACTCCTACTAGCAGAAGGGGTCCCAATGGAAATAATGCTGCTGAACCTCATAGTACTACTAGGCCTACGACGTACCGAATTCTGTTTGCATTCTTTTTCATTTTATGGTTACTAACCGTCTTTACCACATGTGTTGTGACTGTAGCCGTCTCTACATTTTGCAAACCCTTTTTAGAAAATAAAGCGTACAACAAAGATATGGTAGAAATACCTGATTTAGATGATATCACCCATAACACGAACGTGACAAGCGACTCAGCTCACACGTCGGTAGGTGGTGTTCTTAATGTTCGTTTTACTGGTAGTGAACAAGCTATTGATGAAGACGGTTATGAGATTCCAATGCGATTGAAGACAGATGAGAACATTGGAAAACCTAAACGATCCAACCTAGACGGCAACACTAGATCTTCTCAAGGAAACAGTCGCTATGGAGACGACAGTGTTATTGATGAAGATGGATATGAGATTCCCGTACAAGGCAAGTCGGCGTACAGGTCAGATGACAACCAAGGAGGAGTAAAGGGATCCAGCAAGAACAGAGTTCGTGACTCAACTACAACATCTGCTCCGAATATCGGGCGCTCCGGGCATGCTGGGAACAACATGAGCATTGGTGAAGAAGGATATGAAATACCAATGATGGCGAAACAAGCGCGTCCATCAAAGAATACCAAGATACCAACAGCAAGCAAGGTAACTGATCATTTTGATTCCAAGAATTCCAGCTCTCCGCACTCAAGTTCATCTTACCGAGACGTTATCGATGAGGATGGGTATGCAGTACCAATGGAACAAGCTTGCCAATCGGAGGAGATCAGAGGACCAGCAATAACAGCCAAGTCTGGCCTTGGCTCTGGGAACCCAAGAAGAGGATTTTCTCGTGAAAGATGCGATGTTGTTGATGATGATGGATTTCCGATGACACATCGATATGAAGGAGCAGTAATAGAGGAAAGGAAGGCGCCTATACAAGATGAACATTACCACAAATACGAAGACATGAGCTCGAATGTGTTGGATCATCAATACGAATGCATGAAACAACTCACTTATGAAAACTGCTTGAAGTGAAATAATACACCAGTCAATGCACAAGAGGCATATTAGTCACAATTTCAATAGTAGATTATAACCTAGTTTTGTGGGGTGAAAAATTTAGTAGAAAATTATAGGTAATAATGATAACATTTTAAATCAACTGTTAACAAATTACTTTTTAAAAATATAATATGCACAGCGCATAATGTACATACTAAATAAAACATTGTAACAAATTGTTGTATTCTGCAGAAATCCATCCTCATTTACGCTTAACTTGTAGTACACCATAAACATGCATCTAACCATCTATTCAATAATTTTAATGAACTGTGTCACTGTAGTGTTCGTATACTAATATTCAACTGCAATTGTGTATATAAAGTAAAAACGTTCATTGTGCAAAATGTAATATAATTTTATTTGAAAATGAGGGCATTTTCTTTTTAACTGGAGTCATTCTCATGTTATTATGTGAACATCGAGTCATTGACATGTATGTTAATGTAGCTATTAATTTCCTAAATAGTATTTTAGAACGTTGTAACAGGGAATGTGCACATATTAATTCAATTTAAGCGAATGTCTAATCATGCAATACCAAATGAAACCAAAATGTACCGATGTATTATTCTCCTCGGTTGAGAAATTAAAGGAAGACTGCCAATACTCATTTCTATACTTCGGAGATAATCATGTCTAAAATGTGGCCATTTAGAAATTCAGGATATACTGAGTATAGATTTCTTATTTTTTAAACAGAAAATTAACATCGTCTCAAAATTGGCATGATTGGTATCACCATAGACTTAAGTCTACGGTATGACATAGAGAAGGCTCCGAAGTACAATATGTTGTGAGGAACTCAATTAAGCACCAACTCTTCTTCATGCCCTTTTACTCTCACCCGATGACCCTTGTTAACAAAGTTACAATTATATCGGATTTACACTTTCTGTCTCACTTGAATGCACTATTAATGGACAAGTATGAAACCAAAACATGCGGATTCATCGATCATTTCAAGAAGTCACCGTCAACAAGTTAAAAGTTTTAGTTTCAAACTCGACAACATCTTAAAAAGGTGATTGTGTTTTAAAGTGATCCATCAACTTTGTCAAATTCAACAAAAAGCATTAAAAGCTTGTCCACTTCTTTTTAACTTGTTTTTTTTTTGGCCAATGGTCAAAAGAATTAAATGGGTTTTGATTGTTCAAATGACTCGCTAATTATGGAAACATTTCAATATGAATTAAAAGCATTCTTGAACGTTTTTTTTTATTGCAGTCAAAGTATATTATAAATACCATTGTTATATTTTATTGTACGTGTACTTCAAACATTATCTATTTGTGAACATAATATACAGTGAATTATTCATAAGATAATTTTGGATTAATTGTCACCGTTGAGTGTTTATACTGTTAAATGCAAACATTGTGCGCGTAAAATTTAGTTAATTAGTAAAAGATCATTCGCGTTTTTATCCACGTGATTTTATTGTTATTCCATGCAACACAAATGTTATACATTTGATTTAATTTGGCTGTTGTTGGCCTCATTAGGTATAATTAGCTTTTTTGTATACATTATAACATTGTATAATGAGCATTCTTTGTAACGGAGAATATAGAATATAGATACAGGGACTGAGACAAATATTAGGCATGCAAAGAGTATGGTTGGAAACCGAAACATAGTGATGTTTTGTTCAAGATGAAGACCTATCCTTGTCAACATGGTAAATATGTCAATTTTAAAGGGATACAGTAGTTGATTTTTGGTAAAGAGAGTTCAAGTTTGGTCAATCTGAATTTTAGTAACCAGAACCTGCACCATATACATTACAAACTAATAATATAAACTCCACCATGCTCGAAGTGATTACAAAAGTACAAATGACTACCTAAAAAGCATGTTATCATTCAAAAAGAGCCGTTAAAACTCAAAAGGGCGCTCTCTAAACACTCATCCGTTTCAACCATTTAAAATAAAATATTGTGCATGTGATGTGAAATCACCCATTCACTACGAGATTCTGAAATTTCCATAGACTTTGTACACAACCCACTCGGTTCCAGTAGTCAATGGGTTAAAACAACTATTTAAAAACCTCTTTTGACAAATTTTGAAAAGAGGAAGCATTTAAAAAAAAATTTTGTTACGGTTGGTTTAAAATCATCGAATAATTGTGGGGCCCCACATTTATTACAGATGGTTATGTTTATCGATATTTCAGCCATTTCTGAACCGATTTTGAACAAGTAAAGTTTATTCTGTCATTACAATTGTATGCTCTTTCAATTTGACACTCAGTTTTTCATTATCTCACAAAAAGATATTTTGTTTAGTGCCCTCTACACCAAAACTGAACTATCCCTTTAACATGTTATGTTAGATCACTTGTATTAAGAAATATGGAGAAAGGGCATCATCGTTCTGCACTGGTTGATTCATGGTTTGATTATTGTGTCATTATAATTAGTACATAATTTATAAGTTTATGTAGAGCTCTATAGATAGGCACGCCACAAAACAGAAATATTAATTGTAGGTTATACTTATTCGTGAAAATGATAAGTACATTGTTTTATTGTTGTTGTTGTTGTTGTTTGAATGCATTTATAATTAAGCTACTTAGCTTCTTGGATTAAAAAAAAACTTATGAAAGGTTGTAATGATTAATAAAGTACACTTGAATTTTATAAAATATGAAAATGAAATATTAATATTAGTCAAAAGCCATTAATGATACTGTTTACATGCTAAATAATGATATAGCTCGATATACTCTTGTTTCGATCTGCACTGGTTGATTCATAGTTTGATTATTGTTTCATTATAAATAGTACAATAATGTATTATATTCATTAAGTTTGTGTAGAGCCCTATAGTAGATAGCCACACCACAAAAAGGAAATAAAAGGAATAATTGTAGGTTACTTATTCGTAATAATGATAAGTACATGTATTGTTTGATTGTTGTTGTTGTTGTTGTAGTTTATAAGTATAATTTATAACTAAACTACTTAGCTTCTTGTATATTTGTATGTTTTATTTTTTTTTTTTTTTAATTAACTGTTCCAGTTATTCAGTCTGTATGTATTATCCTGTTCACCCTGCCAATTGCAGAATGTTAATTTATTTTCAACTTCTGCCATGAACCTGGGTTTCAACCGTTCTTTGTAACATTCGATTGATTTGAATAAATAAAGATGATTTATATAGTGTGAGGCATGTGCTTTTGAAACCGAAACATGTAGGAGGATATTAAGCAGTATACTTATCATTATACAACAATGTAAAAAATATCACGTGTACGGCATCAAATGAAGCAATGTGTTAGAGTAGCGCCCCCTACCCCCTCCCAAACAAGAAACATGACCATTTCAGTGGGCAAAATAATATTGCTAAATTCATGTTTGGTATATATTTTAATTCAAATCAATTCAAAATAATTGATATCCAATCCCAACATTACATTATTGGAAATCATTCATCTCCACCCACCCCCAATCTGTGTCCGCCTTGATTTTCCACGGCTAAGACGTGCTGATAAAGTAACTATTACACAGTCACAGGCCCGTAACCAGGGGGTGTGTAAAGTGGGTGCGTAGGCATCCCCCAAATTCAGAAAGGTCCACTTTTTGCCGGTCTCTATCTACTTCCACCAATCTCGGGTCCACCATATAAACCAATTGTCAACAACCTAACCATGCAGTGGTCTCGGCCACAAAATTTATGATGACGGACACCCCCCCCCCCCCCCCCCCCCCCCCCGCTTACACGACTTAAAAACAGTGGTCTCGGTCTCGGCAAATTTTGGGTTCGGTCTTGGTCCCGTTTTTGTAAATTAAGCACCCCCTCCCCCCCCCCCCCCCCCCCCTTTGAAAATCCTTGCTACGGGTCTTCAGTAGCAGATAAATAATTTACTGCTAACCTTTTTAAATATTATACATGTTTGGTTATTAAATTTTACAAATGTTGCTCATCAAAAGGACATTCTTTTCAACATGCCACATATCCTCCAAAATAATTGGAATACGTGTTACATCGCCCTTGTCATTGTACATTCACGACCACTAGTACTCACACTTAAGTTCCGCCTCCCATGTGTATAAGATGCGTACCATATAGGTTTTTTTTAAGAGGTGCGCAACTTAATTGCTTGTTGGGCACAATGAATAACTAGGTGTAGTGTAATGACATTTTAAAAGTGTTTCGAAACCAGCTCTTCAATTCGATCACTTATAGAAATGACAGCATAACCTTCATCATTTGTATTTGTCCGTTGCACTGTTTAATAGAGACAACGAATCCTAACGAGCCATCAAAAGCACATATCGATACACTGATATGAAGAGATATTGGGCGTACGTGGTCTCCTCATCTTGAAAATATCTCTACAACGTTTATCCTTGCAGGAAAATGGTTAGAACTGAATAAACATGGATTTATCAACAATTACAATAACACTCTTGATTTTTGTTCAAGCATTTCTGATAAGTAGCATTCACGCTGGGATTCTAACGACCGTCACAGCAATAAGAGGCCAGGAAGTTGTACTGACCTGTAACACAAGCATGTTCACTGGCAACGTGACATGGATCGTGGATGACGGCACAGACTCGGTTTTTATTACAACCTGTCTACAAAATGAACCTGTGTGTGGTTTAATTGGACTCAATGCAAAGGCCATTTCAAGTTACAACGGTACTCGTAATGCTAATACTTCCATATTGAAAATAATAAAAAGCCAACCTGAAGTCGGTGTTCATAAGTGCAGATTAGATGACGATATTATTCAGTCATTTGAGCTTGTTCTTGTCAATCGAGAAGATATTCAGAGACCCACATGTCATGTTGCACCTCAAGTGGTATCGGATGAGTTCTATATCGCAGTAATCAATTTCACATGTGGTTCCTTTAATAAGGTAACTAATCAATTGTTGATGATCTACTTCGACGGGGAAAGTGCAGCACAAACCAGGTCTACACATCTCACCTACATCACTGATTATGCAACCTTTGCAAACTCCTCCCACGGCTCCTGCGAAATGTCGATTGAAGGTCTGAGTGAAACATGGAGTTGCGTATTTCCTACTCATGTCGGCCTCATTTCCACCATCAAGGAGACTGATGTGGAGTTCGATTGTCGTGTTGGTGATGTGGGAGCATGGCAGCTCTCATGGAGTCTGTTGGAGTCCGATGGCGTCATCAACATCGCGAATCGATCATGGATCCGAGGAGGAGCGCGATCGATGTTGCTTCGAGAGATGACTACGGATGACTATGGTCGAGTGATCCAGTGCCTTGTCCATCAACCTAAATACCCAGATAACATAACGTTCATCGGGTTCTACATGATTAAACCTGACGATGACTTTACTCCTACTAGCAGCAGGGGTCCCAATGGAAATAATGCTGCTGAACCTCATGATAATACCACTACGACGTACCGAATTCTGTTTGCCTTCTTTTTCATTTTATGGTTACTAACCGTCTTTACCACATGTGTTGTGACTGTAGCCGTCTCCACATTTTGCAAACCCTTTTTAGAAAATAAAACGTACAACGAAGATATGCTAGAAATACCTGATTTGGATGATATCACCCATAACACGAACGTGACAAGCGACCCAACTAACACATCGGGAGGTGGTGTTCTTAACGTTCGTTTTACTGGTAGTGAACAAGCTATTGATGAAGACGGTTATGAGATTCCAATGCGATTAAAGACAGATGAGAACATTGGAAAACTTACACGATTCAACATAGACTGCAGCACTACATCTTCTCCAGGAAACAGTCGCTATGGAGACGACAGTGCTATTGATGAAGATGGATATGAGATTCCCATACGAGGCAAGTCGGCGTTCAGGGCAGATGACAACCAAGGAGGAGTAAAGGGATCCAGCCAAAACAGAGTTCGCGACTCAACTACGAAATGTGCTCCGAGATCTGGGCATGCTGGGAACAACATGGGCATTGATGAAGAAGGATATGAAATACCAATGATGGCGAAACAAGCGCGTCCATCAAAGAAGACCAAGATATCAACAGCAAACATGGTAACTGATCATTTTGATTCCAGGAATTGCAGCTCTCCGCATTCAGCTTCATGTTTCCGAGACGTCATCGATGCGGATGGGTATGCAGTACCAATGGAACAAGCACGCCTATCGAAGGAATCCAAAGAAACAGGAAAAACAGTCAAATCTGGACTCAGCTCTGTGAACCCAAACAGAGGATGCAATGCTGTTGACGAAGAAGCAGTAATGGAGGAAAGAAATGCGCCTAAACAAGACGAACATTACCACAAATACGAAGACATGAGCTCTAATATGTTGGACCATCAATATGAATGCATGAAAAACCTCACATATGAAAACAGCTTGAAATTAAATACTACACCAGTGAATGCACAAGAGGCATATTCTTCACATTTTGATTGCAACATATGGCTTAATTTGTAGATTATAACCTTGTCTTGTGGGGTAAAAGTTGTAAAACAATATAGTAGACAATTATTGGTAATTATGATTTGATTAATATTCAATTGTTCATAAATTTGTACTAAAATGGTGAGCTATTGTAACATATACAAAGCGATTTGTAAAAAAGATAAAACATTGTAAACAATTGCTGTCTTCTGCTACAATACATCCTCACTTCCGCTTAACTTGTAGTACACCATATACATGCATGCTAAAGCTTTAAAACGAACTGTGACACTGTAGTCATGGTAGTGGTCGTTTAATACTCAACTGCAATTGTGTATTAAGTACAAACATTCATTTGTAAAGTAGGATATAGTTCTATTTTAACAAATTAGGGCAGTTTCTTTTTAACCGGAGTCATTTCCTGTTATGACGTGAAAACTGAAATGTCCATGAATCCTAATATAGATTTTAGAGCTACTTCGCAGACTGCATTGTAAAGAACAGTATAACAGAAAATGTGAACCTATTAATTTGATTTAAGTGAATGTATAGACATACAATGCAAGGTAAAACCAAAGAGTACTAATGTTTTATTCTCCTCGGTTGAAAAATAAAAAGAAGGCCGCTAAGACTAATTTTATACTTATATATGATTAAGAAACTATGTTGTTTTTGTATTGTTTATTTTTTAGCTCTGTATATGCATGTGGGAGGGGTGTTATGCTCTTTTTTATATGTATTATATACTCTCTTGATTTAGTAGATCTGTACTGTTAATTATATTATGATAATTCAAATGATTATAATGTTAGTTAATGTAAATTAACAATTTTGAATATTTTGTTAATGAACGGTTTACTTGGGTTGTACAGCGTGAATGAAGATAATAAAACATTATTGAAAACCAACGAAAAGGAACAATATTGGTTTCAATCTTTCTGTCTCGCTTGGATGTATGATAAATCTTGTAGCGCGAGTGTGAGAAAGATTTATGAAGCGATAGTTAATGAACATGCAATATCAATAGTATAAAACCAAAACGTGAGGATACATCAGTCATTGCAAGCAGACATCGAACTTAAAGGTACCACCACCCAAAATTAATATTCTTATTATAGAAAGGTAACATCTTTAGTATTCCATTCCATCAACAAGTTCACAAATATAGGTTTTCAGAAAGAAAAAACAATATTTGGAAAACGCATCACCATTCTAAAGCATGCGTTCATGCGGTCTGAATTGAGTAGACTACTGCGTGTGCAGCAAGCGAATCGCCCGGGATTATATTGCCTGCAAACGTACGCGTGTATAGCATTGGCGCACTCGCAAACCAGGAACCAGGAAATAGTAGTGGTTCCGTAAGTGGTGGAAATTAATTGCTTTGTTTATGAATTACACAACCCTTTGTAAAATGTTGAGTATATATTTGATATCACAAAACAGTACCAAAACATATAGTAATGTGTTGTTATTTGCCCGGTGGTCCCCTTTAAGTTTTGGTTCGAAACTCATCATTATCGTAAAAGGGGTGATTTCGTGGGCTGGGCTTTGTTAAAGGTACATATGGTTTTGTTATATTTTTTTAATTATCTTATGATAGTTCAAATTAATTGTTGTTATGTTTCATGTCAATATTGTGGTTCTTATTGATAAATAAAAATGGCACTACGCTCTTATCAAAGGTAAAATGGGTTTGATGAATACATGTACATATCTTTTTCCAGTTAGGTAGGTATGATAGTTCAATAATGCCAATCTTTAATTCTCATGCCACATACTGCAGTTCTTATCATTAGCGTTCCCCGGATTTTTTCAAGGGGGGTTTTATTACTTCGCCAAAAAATCAATCAATCAATCAATTCAATGAATTTTTGGTTTATTAAAAATACTGAGTAAAAAAGTCCGAAGACTAAACATGTCAGTTTACAAAATTTGAAAATATAACAAAGTAAACACATGTAATATGTACTTTACAAAATAAATATTAAGTTGATCAAAATTATCACCTCGCCAAAAAATTTACAATCTAAAAAAACAAAAGAAATTCATAAAGAGATATCCAATATATTACTAGTACCGTATAGTCATAATTAAACCAGGATACTTAACAAAGAACTTAGTGAGATAATGCAAGGTCCTACCAAGTTAAAGGGGAAAATTAAGAAAGTGTGAATCTCTTTAAAAGTTAAACAATCATTATCAACAGCTACAATAATGAGTGTTATCATTTTAAAAGGTTATATGAAAAGCCTGAAAGGTGATATAGTTACAACTTAAACAACATCCAAGCAATAAAAAACATAAACTTAAATTTAAGTAAAAATACTAAAAACAAAATACAATGAAGCAAATCATTTTTTTGTTACAGATTGACAAATTAAATTATTGCTAGTGAGAGCACTATATGTTCAAAATCAAAGCGTTGTTGTAATATCGAGATTAATTTACCTCCTAATAGTGAAATATTAAGAAATTGTACTATTAGGTAGGTTAAAACATTAACCATAAAGGAGCTAATAAAATGGAATCACAAACAAATTACAAACATATATATATATGCGGTATCAGGACTAAGAAATCAAAACTAATAAGACCTTCCATAATCAATATAATAAATAATTATGCATATATATATCAATTATTAAGATGTGAATGTTCACAATAATACAGCAGGAGCAAACTTATAAGGGCCTTAATACTAACACATCCAATTCAGAAGTTATATAAAGTAAGGATTCAACAGTTTTATGAAGTAAGTACACAAATATTCGAGGCAGAGACGACTGGTTGAAAGTCGTGTAAGTTCGTCGCCAAAAAAAGGACTCGAGACCCTTTAAAAGTGGACCCAAGACCGGTAAAAAGTGGACCAGAGACAGACAAAATCTAAAGGGGGTGTTTGAAGACCCCCCTTTGACCCCAAAACAGTATTTGTTTTTCGTCAAAGGGGGGAGTTTGAATCCTTAAACACCCCCCCCCCCCTTCCCCTCGGTACGCCTATGGTTCTTATTGATACATAACATCGGCTCTTGTCTGTAATGAATGATATATTCACTCAATCAACAGAATACAAATTGCTGGTGTGCCAGTTTTTAAAACATACAGAGCGAGTCGGAAAAAATGTCCCAACGTTTTAAAGTTGCCTTGCTTTAAAGTTGTCTTACTTGTCTGTATGAACATTTAATCATGGGTTTCATGATATGTCTTGGTAGAGTTATCCTCCCAGAATATTTTGGTATCCTTTTCAATTGAATCCCTGCACGCATGACTTAAAGGGATAGTTGAGTTCTGGTAAGGAGAGTACAGTTTTGGTGAAACTGAATTTTAGGTACCAAAACCTGCATCATTACATTACAAACTAGTTATAACTAGAAAAGAACACCAAATTACAAATGACGTAGTAAAGATCATGTTATCATTCAAAAAGAGCCGTTAAAACGTAAGAGGGCGCTCTCTAAACACTCATCGGTTTCAACCATTTTGAATAAAATATTGTGCATGTGATGTTTTGTTGAAATAGTGATAAGATAGAGAAATAACCAACAACTATTTAAATACCTATTTTGTAACTTTTTGAAAAGAGGAAGCATTTTTTTGAACATTTAATGGCTGGTTCAAAATTCTCTAATAAACCTGGGGCCCCAGCTTTATTACAAATTGTTATATTTATGGATATTTCAGCCGTCTCTGAACCGATTTTGATCAAACAAAGATGATTTTATTATTTAAATATTATGCTCTTTCAAATTTTACACCAAGTTTTGGATTACCTCACAAAAAAAAAAAGTAGCCTAGCGCCCTCTCTACCAAAACTCAACTATCCCTTTAACAAAGGACAATCTTTAGAAGACTGCACAATCTCACTTGCGCCAAGTGGCTGGGTGAAGAATAAAATAGTGTTTTGAACAAAGACAGTCAGACAGACAGAAACACACACACACACTTTCTGTGTGCACATTACTTATAAATTCTTTCACAGATTGCACAGTTTCAAGTTCAAAAATCCAAAAGCTCCCCCCTCCCGCAAATGTTCACAATGGATGGGATACACGGGCCAGCCAAGAGTCTGCTCCCATTTTTGTTTTTGTTTTGTTATATTTAGAATGCTGTCGAGGGGGGTATTGGTATTCAAGCTGTGTCAAATAACGCCTTTTCTCTGTGTACGTCACTAAAAGCACACCGTTATACTGTTGGTCGTGTTATTAATACATAACATATCAGTACAAAGTTCATAGCTTCAATTTATGACCGAATGAATAAGGTTACGTGTCCCAGGCAGAATGAATAGCCTATAGGGATACCAAAATACTCTCAAAGAATAATGATAATGAGTATGTATAGCAAATCGATTGATGTCTCGATGCAGTGGTGTAGCGTAGTCGGACTGATGGGGGTTAGGGGAATGCGAATTATTTGGGCACACCTTTTGTATTTCTTTATTTTCACAGATTTACCTTTATTGTTTTCGTCAAATTAATGGGAGGGGGCAAGTGCTCCCCCCACCCCGTAGCTATGTCACCGCCTTGATGTTCATGTCTTGGTTAGAAAGCCAGGTCAGGGCAGCATGGTTGTTTTATGAATCCCCCTAAAGCCATCACAAAAACACATAATAAGGCCAGTAAAAACAAGTCAGTTATCACAAGTACATTTCCCATAATTCATTTATTAATTTTACATACATACTGGCATTTGTCTACATCTAAATAAATGTCCTTCTACATTCATCAACATCCACAACTATAGGGCCCCGTTATACATATAGATGAATTATTAATCGTACGATCAATTAGTTGATCGTAAGATTAATCAAATGATGAATCGATAAATCATATCCCATATCATTATTCTTATTTAAAGGAGGGGCGCAATCCCGGCTTTGATTCAGCTTTATAGCTTTGAATATGTGCCTTTATTGATATACCACATTCTTTTTCTTTTTTTAATCCTTAAGTTGGGCAAAAAAGGAAAATTTCATGCACATTTTGGCTCTTTTTCGCGTCGGCGTTCCATACTCCTAAAAAAGTAATTTTAGCGGAGCGATGAGCTCATGAGTCATGACGTCACCTGCAGGCAATAACACGGAAGAGCGAGAATTGTTTACAACGTGGTTCAATGCAAACACTTTGACTTGCTAGTAATACAAACTCGTATTTGCTTGAAAATTGAGGATTAACTGAAATTGCCTCAGGAATTAATTCTAGCAAGATGCAGCAACACATCTAAGGAAAGTATTAGCCTGCATCGTTTTCCATAAGGATCCACGTATGAGGCGGATTTAGAACTCAAAGGTTAAATTAACGAGGGCCGACTGGGAAGGACCTAGCGAGTGTGTGCAGGTCTGCCAGAGTTTCGGGGGGCCGCGCGGCAAGACAGGTTATGCTCTTGCGTGCTAGCTGCCGCGCCAACTACCTATGTTGAATTGAATTTATTCGGCAAACAAAATAGTAAAATACAAAATATCACAAAATAAATGTACATATACAATTTAAAGAATTGAATTTATTCGGCAAACAAAATAGTAAAATACAAAATATCACAAAATAAATGTACATATACAATTTAAAGCCGGGACCTCTATGAAGCAGCAGCTTGTATTTGAGGCCCCAATAAATAGACATTTACAGATAAAAACGACGAGCAGTATATAGCAGTAGCTTTAAATATCACAATCATACGCATTCCTATGTATTACAAGTTCTAAAAAGTAACGAAAATGCAAGATTATTACGATCGCACCTATTCTAGACTATTTCTTAATTTACTTACATGTTTGCATGGCTTTTCAAACAAATACAAGAACGATTACCTTAGATGGACAAATATATCACTTTCGTGGCCTCTTTGACAATGTTTATTGTTTTTTTCTCTGTCGGCATTCTAATACCGACAGAGAAAAAAACAATAAATGAACTGAACTTAGCGCTCTTTTGTAGTTTTGTTGTTAATTTGCAAACGGCGTAGACTACGTGTATGATATCGATGCCCAGAAATTGATTGACTATGTTCAACCTCCCGCACGCTCGCCAACGACTTGAGTTTTGGATTTGTTTACTTCGGGGAAAAGTAATATTTTGCTCAAAACTGAGGTAATTCTGAATGTTCTGTAAATATATTTCCGTAAATGTTGTTAAATAGATCCATCAAAGCAATGATGCTTGTCATTTTATTGCCGCATAAAAAGATGAATTTGAGTGCGAAACACTGCATTTTTGTACACCATGTTTTGAGACGTGATCGGATGAAGCCGCCACTTATTATGGTTAGGCTAGGCCTGGGCTAGCCGCAGCGCTCGTGCGTGCTGATGGCCGGAAGACCTGTCTGCGAGGGGGCTGGGTATACGATTGCTATAATCATATCGGAGACTTCCTCGAAGCGATTTTAGAGTGAGTATGCGCCTTTATTTGGCAATTATATTTGTTGTATTTGTGGAGACAAATAATGAAATAAGAATTATAATAATGGTGTCTGCAATTATGGGAAAATTGTCATGAATTTGCTCAGCCACGCTTAACAAATCTGTTCGGTTGCACCTCACTTCCATTCCATTTTGGCTGCCGACGCACAATTTGGAATTTTATCTTCAGGAACTGTCAATTCAAAACTCGATTCTGACTCTGATCCAGATCTTTCGTCTAATTCACGTTCACTGTTAGAATCAGATGAATCTGGGTGTGGATCCTCCATAATTATAAACTCAAACAAATGTATGTAGATATTGAAAAAAATCGAAATAATATCTCTCTGTCAATGTGATTAGATGCGCTCAGCGTGTACGTCTATATGACAATTAGAGTATCGGGGATCCTGTGATTGCCTGCAGATGACGTCACAACTATGACGTCATTTTTCTTCGCCCGAACTCAATTTTTTTGGGGGGCACTTTCAAAGTACATTTTCAGGTCCTTATATCATTTATAAATAATTTTCCAAGTGCAAAACAGTTTTATTCGAAATCTACATGTAAGTGGCTTTCTAAAGGGCTAAAATGCCATTTTCAGCTGATTTTCTTGACACCATACCTTTAATTGTATTGATCAACATGCAGTGATAGAAACTTTTGTATTAATTACAACTGTATATCTTGTTTAGGTATGTGCATCTTCTCTGGATGGGAATGATCTAGTAAACATTAATTTAATGGAATTTCATTTAATGACTGAACAATAACAAAAAATGTATGATCATTAACATTGTTCATTATGAAAATTGATATTAGGCTTACCAAGTAATGCACTCTGTTTATGATAAAGTATATATGGATTTGATGTATATTTGATATTCGACCAAATTATGCTTCGATTTATTTCCTATATTGTGTTTAATTGATACTTTACTTTACTTCGACTACTTATTTTAAATTTACTTCTCTTTTATCTTTCTCTTTTAGACATATTTGTTTCCTCACCTAGAAAGAATTTTGATCAATTTTCTGGACTTGTCAATGAATTGAAATTGTAATCGGCCATATTTGGGTCATCGGAAACGTGGTTGAATAATGTCCCTAATTCTCTTTTTTTTTCATTGATAAATTCTCTCTTATTTCGTAAGCTATTCATTCGTTTGAATACAATGGTCATTCAAATTCGCAAAATGCAGATGTAGGCTTGAAAATGTCATTCAAAATGGCACTTCGTTCATTTGATTTACTTCTATGGTCAATGGATTTAGCATTCAATTTAACAACCGCTTACAAGTGCGCAGTTTCACGCCGGGTCATTCAAAATAACAAAGTTTTCATTCAAATTCACCTATCATTACAAACCTATGGTATACATGGTATATGCACATGTTTTTCATATATATGAAGCCAAATGATTTATATAACATTATATTGTCATTCTTGTATCCGGTGATGTGTTTTTAATATAATTGTTTATAATATAATGCTCCTTCATAAACCGTCCCCCCAAAAAAATTATATAAAATACATATACACCCTTGGATAAGTCATTCTTTATGAAATACATTAATAAGAAAAATAAATTATATTATGAATTCATACAACCTTCTACTCCTAGTATATACTAAATATCACAATGTACTATCTATGGTTTTAGAGGCTGCAAAGATAAGTTATTTTGGAAATCAAATTAAGATATATAGGAATGATGCTAAAAAATACTTGGAAAGTAATACATAAAGTATTACATCCTCGAAAGAGTAAAGATACAATTTTTCAGGTTGTTAGTGGTGATGTATTAATACAGGACAAAAATGAAATTTCAGAAAAGTTTAATAACTATTTTGTGAATATTTGCCCAACCCTTACTAATAACATTTCACAAACAGATACTTATTTAGATAATTCAAATCCCTCATCGCTATTTTTTTTACTCCGATTCATGAACAAGAGGTTATTGATATAATTACAAATTTAAAACGAAAAAGTCTTCTGGATACGACGGCATTACAAATTTCCTCTTAAAAAAACATTGTTCATAAAATAGCTTCTCCTCTTACATACAATTTAAATTTATCTTTTGAAAAAGGTAGGGTATTAGACAGAATGAAGATTGCTAAGGTCATCCCTGTATTTAAAAAAAAGGAAGTCATGAAGATATAATTACCGGCAAATTTCTTTGCTATCGTCCCTCTCGAAAATGTTAGGAAGTTGGTTCATTCACGAACGCTTACATTTTTAATTGATTGCAACATTTTATCCAATAAAGAATTTGGTTTTAGAGAAAAACACTCCATAACACATGCGTTGCTTCCATTAATTAATAAGATCGCTAATGGCTAATCGCTAATACAGTTGGAATATTTTGGACCTTTCCAATGCGTTCGACACGATACGTTAAATCATTATAGGGAATACGTCGGCAGGCCTTGGACTGGTTCAGGCGTTACTTAGAAAATAGAAAACAATTTGTTTATAATAATAATAATAATAATAATACATAAGATTTATATAGCGCCATTATCCATTTTGATTAAATGCTCAAGGCGCTTATGTTAATGGGCATGAGTCAAGCCACAGATTTGTTTCTTGTGGAGTACCCAGGGGTCACTCCTTGGCCCTCTTCGTTTTATTATATACATGAGTGACTTTCCTAATGCTTCGTAAGTATTATCTTTTATACTTTTTGCGGATGATTCTAACCTTTTTTATTCACACTGTGATCCAGAGGCCTTGCTTAATTACAATTAAATTGGTACAGAAATTAATTCACGAAAATAAATTATCATTAAATATTGTTAAAACACAATATATGGTTTTTGGTAATACAATAAATTCACTCCTGCACATTCGTTTACAACGAGTGGATAGTATTACTTAAGACTTATATATTGATAGTGATCTCTCTTGGAAAATACACATTAATTATTTATGTAATTTAATTTCTAGAAATACGGGCATTTTATAAAGGTTAAGGAATTATTTTCCAATTACTGTTCTACATACTCTGATTGAAACATTAATATCATCTTACATGTATTATGGAATTTTTGCATGGGGCAATAGTGCATTATTATTACTTGATAAACTAGTTAAAATACAAAAACGAACTATTAGAATTGTTAATAAAAAACGGTTGTTACGCCCTCACCACAGTATAATTATTATATTCAAATAAAGTATTGAAACTAACTGATTAATATCTTTATAATATTGGGATATGTATGTTTAAGTGACCAACCGTTAAAGTGATCCAGTAACTTCACAAGGATTTTCTGAAAGTGATATTTGAGACTTTCATCACATGAATGATATGTAAGAGTTTCATAGAAAATGAAACTTTACCTATAGTAACAAAACGTAAATAATGATTGTCATATTTTGGTTAAAATTTGTTGTTAAAATAACCAGAATACCTAGATGTAAGGGGAAGTGTGATAGCTTTAAGTGATTTTGTTTGAATTTGACAAAGTTAATGGATCCCTTTAAAATAATGTGGCTCTTATTTGTAAATCATACCCCTGATATCATCTTTAGAACGCATTGCACACGGTGCAAAATACACACTGGCTTAGTTTATGAAATGCGCACAAACTTGCTAAAGTATGAACATACATGATATTGATGGGAAAATGTTGTATTACTCGCCCTTCTGCAATTTCCTATGCAGAAGGGCGAGGAAGACAAATCGAGCAGCTTGCGTAAACAGCTCATCTCGCACACAATAAGTATACGGAAGTATCACAATGTGTGATTGCGCACCGATCGACAAGTTGTCTTCGCAACTTTTCGCTGTTTAGATAATCATTGCTGGATAATGCACTTAAAAGTTGTTTGTTTTACGAATTGTCTGACCTTTGTTAGATAATCTGCACTTGGCAAAATGAGTCTCATAAGACTGATGAAACTGACTTATATTTTACATTTATTGTGCATAACCCTGACGTGTGAAGCCACTGTTGTGGAAAAGGCTGTTGTACAAGGAAGGGACGTTACGTTAAATTGCAACGCAAACAACGATACTAGTCACATAATTTGGAAATCACTAAGTACTATTGACGATAGAATTCCTACCTATGTAGCTGATTGTGAGGTCGATCAAAACAATTGTGTTGCATTACCAGAATATCATGCAGCATCTCAAAACACAACTTCTAAGCTTACATTTCTTGTTTCTCCTGGTGTTAGACTGCTCTATACGTGCTTTTTAGACGCAGTGGCCGCTCGAACATACAACTTAACGATTATTGACGTTGACAAAATCGAGCCACCTAAGTGTTCAATTTCTTCCAGATACATGAATGGCCAAACTTACATTGAAACTGTCGATTTTACCTGTATATCGAGCGCGCTCTCCGGGATTGTGCCACATCTAGACGTTTCATTTGGATTACCAGGAATAATTAGTGCGAAATCGTCGTCATTTTTATTGAAAACTCCTCTGGACTTCAATGCCTTTAAAAACGTTTCGAATGCATCATGTGAATCATCCCTCGGAGATTTGAATGAAAACCGAACGTGCGTCTTCCCGGTTTATGTTGACGTCCAACACGTACTAAAAGGACACGATGCCGAATTCGAGTTCGAGCTTGAATCAAGTGAGACTTCCGCGATCACATGGAGTCTCGTTGACGAGTACATCGGAGATGTGGACATCAAGAACCGATCATGGACCCGACAAGGAGGGAGGTTCATGTTGTTGCAAGATATCACTGACAGCGATGTGGGAAGGATCGTTGAGTGCAAACTATTCAGACCCGAAACGCCTTCCAGTCTTGTTGCAGTTGGATTTGACCTGATATGCCTATATCGTGTTCCTGATACAAGTATGACCCCACCTACTAAACAGACACCCCGCAATAGAATAAAATCACGCGCAGAGATTACCTCCGAAATGGAGGAAAACAGAAAATATCAAATAAAGTTTGCTGTTGTGTTCTCTTTATGGCTAGTTACGGCATTCACGTTCATAGCATTCAAACTGAATGTTGAATGTTTTACTTGCAATCAGGATATGCTGGAAATCCCAGATATTGATGACAACACCCATATCACGAGTGTGACAGGCGACCCAACTAACACATCGGGAGGTGGTGTTCTTAACGTTCGTTTCACTGGCAGTAACCAAGCGATTGATGAAGATGGATATGAGATCCCGATGCGATTGAAGACACCATGCATGCCAAATGAGAGTAGTGGGGGAGCTAAAAGATCCATCATAGACCGCAGCACTGGAAGTGATCCAGGAAGCAGTCGCTATGGAGCCGATAGGGTCATTGATGACGATGGATATGAAGTGTCAATGGTAGCGAAACAAGTGCGTCCATGGAAGAAGACCAAGATACCGGCGGTAACCAAGGTAACTGATCACTTTGATTCCAGGAATTCCAGCTCTCTGCACTCAGGATCACCTTACCGGGACGTTATCGATGAGAATGGGTATGCAGTAGCAAATGAACAACCGCGCCAATCGAAGAAGGTCCAAGTAACAGCAGATAAGTCTGGCCTCAACTCTGTGAGCCAAATAGGAGGATGTTCTCGTGAAAGATGCAATGTCGTTGATGAAGATGGATATGAGATGACTTTGGTGAAGATGGCACATCAAGATGAAGAAGCAGTAATGGCGGAGAGAAAGGCGTCTCGACATGATGAACATTACCACAAGTATGAAGAAATGAGCCCGAATGTGTTGGAACATCAATACGAATGCATGAAACAACTCACATATGAAAACTGTTTTAAGTGAAATGATTGAACAGTTAATTTCTGACGTCCTTTCAAATATGTTTTAAATCTCGTTCAAAAATTAGCTAGCCTTTTCAATCATAAAACATAGTCACATAGAAAATGTCAAACAAAAATTAGATCTCGCTCAGTACTTATGTTTTTTAGAATCGGTGTATTACCTCTCTACTAAAACGTTCGTTGTGTTGATGTAATAGAAGGTATAATTACATTATAAAACATAGTGGTATATGTCTCAAAATCATTTTTCATTATCTGCTGACCATGTACATTATACATACATATTATCATATATTCTTAAAGGTATTATATACTGAAATGGTCACAGCATAGTTTGGGGTTAATATTCACCGTTTACTATATTTTAAATGCAACGGCATGTAAAAGAATGAGTATTACTATAATTATTCTGATTAGTAAATTGTAACTTCTATGCTTATAATGTAATTTAGAGAAACTTTTGGTGAATAAAAGTAATGGTCATTATTTGTAACAAGAAGTATGGATAAAGGGAATCGGTAAAATATAAGGCATGCAAAAAGCTTGGTTTGAAACTGGATCGTATGCCAATGCTTTGTTCAAGTATTAGACGTATCCTTGACAACTAAGTAAGATATCGATTTCCAGCTACTTGAATACAAATAGCCCTTGTAATATGGAGAAAGGGAATCAGACGAATGCGAGTTTAAAACTGAAACATGTAATGTTTACTTGTCAACAATGTAAAGAATATTGATTTCAAACTTTTATTTTTTAAGAGGTGGAAATAACTTTGTTTATTTGTATGTGTGTGTGAGATATCTAATGTTATGTATATACGCCATTAGCAAAATAATGTATAACAATGTGTATGAATAACACCCCCTCCCCCGCCAAACTATATACAGACATAACCTGGGTAAAATTATATTACTAATATGTGTTATATACTTCAATTCAATACAAATAAAATGCATCTATATTCAATCCACACATTTATTATGGGAAGAAGAAAAAATGTAGTGGGAAAAATAATATTGCTTATATTTTGTATGTACTTTAATTAAATTCAATTAAAATGCATTGATATTCAATCCACATATTACATTATGGAAATGATTCAACTCCTCCCCCACTCCCCCGGCCGCCCCACCCTTTCTCCGTCCAGATATTCCTTGGCTGAGACGTGCTCGAAAATTAGATATAGGCCTACATAATATTGTAAAGCTTAATATACATGATTAGTTATGAAATTTAAAAGAAGTCGCGCATCAAAATTATTTTTCTTTTCAACATGCCATATCGCAAATTACGATTACGTGCAACATTGTCCTTTTAATTGCACATTGTATGACCGCTACTCGCACTTCAGTTCCGCCTCCTCTGTGTATAAGATGCGAACCATAATTATGTTCTTGGGGAAGGGCGCAACTTAATGGCTTGTTGTTGGGCACAATTTATAATTATAGGTGTAGTGGAGAGACATTTTAAGAGTATTTTCGAAACCAGCTCTTCAATTCGACCACTTATAGAAATGACAGCATTACATTAATCATTTGTATTCGTTCGTTGCACTGTTTAATAGGGACACTGATATGAGGAGATATTGGACGATCGTTGTCTGCTCATCGTGAAAATAACTCGTCAACTTTATCTTTCAGAAGTGTCACAATACGCGGTCGCACGCCTATCGATTGGTTGCCTTCAAGACTTTATATTGATAAACCCCTTATATCACCCCCCCCCCCCCCCCCCCCCCCCGTTATCGACGCCTGTGTCCATGAGAAGGGCCAGTTATGCCAGTACATGGAGGGGAATCGTTCTCATTTTAAGTGCTTAATAAATTGAATGTATTTCTCATGTATTCGAAACCAACAAAAGGGAGATATGTCTTTGCTAAAACATGTCACGGCATACCGTCCATTAATTGATCAGGTTTCGGAATCGATCTCAAGGGTACCCATATAAATGATCAATTATCAAATAGTACAAGTATGCCGGTACATGGAAAGGAATCATTCTTATGTATAAGTCCTTCATAAATTTACCATCATTATATTCAAATCCAACCAAGGCACTCCGAAAATATCAGAATTAACAAGTACTCTTTTATTGAGACTGTCAAGTGCCCATTTCATCTGGTGACAATTGTTCTGATAGATAACATCGAAAGTATGGATCACTTCCAATTAGGTGGGGTAATGAAATAACTTCAACCGCGCATGAGCAGAAATCGCTAGATTGCCATACTTGGTGAAATATTATAGTGATAAGTCCTCCATGATTACACCAAGTTCTAAATGAGAGAGATATGTCTGTGCCAAAACAAGTAATGGCAAACCGTTCATTGATCAGGTATCATGATTTATCCAATATCAGTTATTGATTTGTATATTGACATATCTGTTTCCGAAGAAGTATGGAAATCATGAATTTTAACCTGATAATTAAGATACTAGCAGTGCTTATGGCAGTTGAACTGGGATGGATCCAGGCAGTGGAACCAAAACGAGTCACTGCAGTTAGAGGGGAATCAGTTGACTTGATCTGTCTCGTTGGTGATACTAGAGGTACTGTGACGTGGATAACGCGGACAAATACATATAGCATGTATAGTGTGACCATCACATCATGTAATGAACATCTTGATCCTTGCACTGATCCTGACATTCTTGCTACACCACTTGCTGGCTACAGCGCGGTGAGGAATAAGACAACAACCATATTGAACATTCATGTTACGAAGTATACACCTACTTCATACGAGTGTCGATTACGCAACACCGTTGTTCAATCGTTTGAATTAATTTTCATAAATCTGGAAGATATTCAGCCACCATCATGCCGCGTTGCACCAATCTTCGTATCCGACGGTCTCGATATCACTACACTTCGTCTCATGTGTGACTCACAACCTCCCAGAAATTACATCGATCTTACTTTGCGAATAACAGTGTTGGATGAAGATATTTCGAGTTTGTCGAACCAGGTTACCTACCTGATCAATTATGACACGTTCAAGCATAGTCCGCCTGGAATATGTGAATTTTCGATTTTGTTCACCAGCTGGAATTGCACCTTCCCCTCTTATATCGACATCATGTCTACCCCAAGAGGCGGGGACATGGAGTTTAGAAGCTCTATCGGGGAAGATGTGGCAGAAGGACATATATCCTGGACACTTCAAAGGTCAGATAGTGAAGTGAACATAACAAATAGATCATGGACTCGACGCGAAGGAAGATCGATGCTGCTGCAGGGGATCACTGAACTGGATGACGGGAGCGTGATTGAGTGTCGAGTTTATCGAGATGCCAATAAGACAGATATCACCTCTGTTGGATTTTACATGATTAATCTACAGAACAGTGATATGACTACTAAAACAACATCAAATGGAGACATGACCACCGAAATGAAGAAAAGCAGAAAGTATAAAATAATGTTTGCTGTTGCGTTTTCATTGTGGCTTGTCACGGTATTCACGTTCGTAGCATTCAAACTGTATGTAGACTCTTTTACGTGCAACCAAGATATGCTAGAAATCCCAGATATTGACGATAACACCCATAACACGAGCGTGACAGGCGACCTAACATACACACCGGGAGATGGTACCCTTAATGTTCGTTTCACTGGCAGTGACCAAGCGATTGATGAAGATGGTTATGAGATTCCAATACGATTGAAGACAGCATGCATGACAGATGAGAATAGTGGGGAAGGTAAAGGATCCATCATAGACCGCAGCACTGGAAGTGATCCAGGAAGCAGTCGCTATGGAGCCGATAGGGACATTGATGCCCTTGATGAGGGTGGATATGAAGTGCCAATGGTGGCGAAACAAGTGCGTCTATCGAAGAAGACCATGATACCGGCGGTTGCCAAGGTAACTGATCACTTTCATTCCAGAAATTTCAGCTCTCCGAAGTCGAGTTCATCTTACCGGGACATTATCGATGAGGATGGGTATGCAGTAGCAAATGAACAACCGCGCCAATCAAAGAAGGTCCAAGGAACAGCAGCCAAGTCTGGCCTTGGCTCTGGGAACCCAAGAAGAGGATTTTCTCGTGAAAGGTGCGATGTTGTTGATGAAGATGAATATGAGATGACTTTGGTGAAGATGAACCATCAAGATGAGGAAGCAGTAATAGAGGAGAGAAAGGCGTCTCGACATGATGAACATTACCACAAGTACGAAGACATGTGCTCGAATGTGTTGGACCATCAATACGAATGCATGAAACAACTCACATATGAAAACTGTTTGAAGTGATAATTGCACAGTGAATGTAGAACAGATCATTTCCGACGTCCTTTCAAATAGGTTGCTAAACCTCGTTCAATAACTAGCTAACCTTTTCAATCTTCATAAAACATAGTAACATAAAACATGTCAAACAAAAATTAGACCTCGCTCAGTTCTTATGTTTTTGTTTAGAATCGGTGTATTAACTCTACTAAAACATTAATTGTATTGATGTAATAGAAGCTAATTACATTATAAAAATACATACATTATTATAGCGGTATATGTCTCAAAATCATCGTCCATATTTTGCTGCTCATTTACATGAGATATGAATCCTATTATCTATTCTTAAAAGTATTATACACTGAAATGATCACAACATAGTCTAGGGTTAATATTCACCACTTACTATATTTTAAATGCAACGCCATGTAAAATAATGAGTATAACTATATTTTAATTAGTAAGAGGTAATTTTCTATCTCACCCGTGTCATTTTAATGTTATCTCATGCACTACGAACGCCTGAAATTTGAATTTTTGTGGCTCTTGATGTTGTAATGCTCATAATGTAATTTAGAGAAACGTTTGGTTAATGAAAGTAATGGTCATTATTTGGATACAGGGATTCGGGAAAATATAAGACATGCACAAAAGCATGGTTTGAAACTGAATCGTATACCAATGTTTTGTTCAAGTATTAGACTTATCCTTGACAACGAAGTAAAATATCGATTTCCAGCTACTTGAATCCAAAATAGCCCTTGTAATATGGAGAAAGGGAATCAGACGAATTGGTGTTAGGCATGCGAGTTTAAAACTGAAACATATGTCAATACTGTTTCTTTTTATATGTGTGTGAGATATTTAATGTTATGTATGCCATTAGCAAAACATTGTATAACATTGTGTAGGAAAAACACCCCTTCCCCCGCCGAACTATATACAGGCATAACCTGGGTACAATAATATTACTAATATTTGTTATATATACTCCGCAAAAAAAGAAACTGGACACTCGTATAAGTTGAAATATTTAATATTAATGTACGATAAAGTGTACATTATCATATATCAAATTAAAGGGAATTTAGTCCTCTACATGCAGGGTATAACTTAAAGGTGTAATCGTTCATGCATGAAATGCCATGGTCAATTAACACTAGCAAGGTCTGTTTTCAAAAATAGCAAAACAATGGAGGACCACACCATTCGACTGAAATGATAGTAAGCGTTTCACTTAAAACAAGATGAGCGGAGCAAGTAAATTATGACATTATTCAACTTTATTGTTATGAACAAACTCTGGAAATAAAAATTTGTCAATAAAACAGGGCCAGGTTATGAGAGCATTATCATACTGGTCTGTATTACAGGAATGAAGCTTGTCTATTTCATGTGTCCCCTGCAATTTTAACCATAATTACCTAGAGAAATGTCATGTTAAATACTGCCCAAATGTTTGACCAAGGGTGACTTCAGGTTTTGAAGATCTTTGGACTACGGTATAATTCTTGAGAAGAATTTATACCATTTTCAGGCTGAAATAAGGGCACAAACTGTGGTTTTGACTAATAAAGCTTTGCCATGGAATTCCCCATTTTGTTACTTTTGGATAAAAATAACACCTATAACGTTCACAATTTGTCTTCATTTATACTCTTTATTGAGATGAAGATAGAAAAGGTCACATTTGTAATGAAAAATTATGCCATCTCATGAATATAGCGTTTTAGATTATGCTTATCAACATTTATATGGTTGAGTGGATGTTCCAGTTTTGCTATTTTTGAAAACAGACCTTGGTGTGGTTAATTGACCGTGACAAGTCATGCATCAATGATTTCATCTGGATTTCATGCGAATATTGAAGAGGGTAATTTTATCTTTAATTTGATATACAATATCATATATTTTATCGTTAATGAATACGAAATATTTGGTCTCATACAAGTGTCCAGTTTCTTTTTTTGCGGAGTATACTTCGATAAAATGCAATTAAAATGCATTTATCAATCCACACATTCATTATGGGAAGTACAATTTATAAGTGGGGAAAATGACATTGCTTATATTTTGTATGTACTTTAATTCAATTCAATTAAAATGCCTTGATATTCATTCAACATATTACATTATGGGAATGATTCAACTCCTCCCCCACTCCCCTGGCCACCACACCCTTTCTCCGTCCAGATTGTCCCTGGCTAAGACGTGCTCAAAAATTAGATATATTAGGCGTACATAATATTGTAAAGCTTGATATACATGTTTGGTTGTGAAATATAGAAGACGTCGCTCATCAAAATCATTTTCTTTTCAATATGCCATATCGCCAAATACGAATACTACGTGCAACATTGTCTTTTTAATTGCACATTTATGACCGCTGCTCACATTAAGTTCCGACTCCTCTGGGTATAAGATGCGTACCATATCGGTTTTTTTTAGAAGGGCGCAACTTGCTTGTTGCGCACAATTGATAATTATCGGTGTAGTTTAGTGACATTGCGTAAGTGTTTCGAAACCAGCTCTTCCATTCGACCACTTATTGAAATGACTGCATGACATTCATAATTTGTATTTGCATGTTGCATTGTTTAATAGGGCAATAAATCCTAACAATCACAATCACTTATTAATACACTGATATAAAGATATATTTGTTCATGGTCTACTCATCGCGAAAATAACTCTTCAACTTTATCTGGCGTCACAATGCGTGGTTGCACGCTTATCGATTGGTTGCCTTCAAGACCTTCCATTGATAAAATCGCCATCAATTGCAATTAAAAATTGTTAGTTCTGTCCGTTGTTAGATAAACAGCGGTTGGCAATATGAGTCTCCTAAAACTGACGAAACTGAATTGGATTTTACTTTTATTGTGCATATATTTTCTTACTCTTTGTAATGCCAGTCTTGTGGAAAAGGCCGTTTGTTTTGTGTAAACATTTTGTTAGATAAATACCGGTGAGCAAAATGAGCCTAAAAAAAATATTAAAACTGACTTTTATTTCACATTTACTGTGCATATTTGCCCTTGCTTTATGTGGTGCCAATGTTGTGGAAAAGGCTGTTGTAGAGGGAAGAAACGTTACGTTGACTTGCCACGCAAGTACTGATACAAGTGAAATAGAGTGGATTGCGCTGCGGAATACTGACACACCCTATCCAAGCACTGTAGCTGTTTGTAAGGTTAATACAAACTACTGTGTTAATTTACTCCCAGGATACTATGGAACTCGTCAGGAAACCGTTTCTCAGTTAACATTTATCGTTTCTTCTAATGTTAAACTGATCTATAACTGTATGTTGGAGAATTACATTCTTCAGTCATATACTTTAATTGTTATCGATGTTGCAGAAATCGAGCCACCCAAGTGTTCAATTTCTCCTAAATTCATGGCTGGGCAAATTTACATTGAAACTGTAGATTTTACCTGCGAATCGCGTGCGCTGGCCAGTCTTGTGCCACACCTAAGTGTATCATTCGGACTACAGGGAATAAGTAATGTCGAATCGTCATTGTTATTGAGAACTCCTCTGGACGTCAATGCCTTTCAAAACATTTCGAACGCATCATGTGAATCGTCACTCAGAGATTTAAATGAAAACCGAACGTGCTCCTTCCCAGTCTATGTTGACGTCCGCCACGAACTAAACGGACACGATGCCGAATTCGAGTGCGAGCTTGAATCAAGTGAGACTTCCGAGATCACATGGAGTCTCGTTGACGAGTACATCGGAGATGTGGACATCAAGAACCGATCATGGACCCGACAAGGAGGGAGGTTCATGTTGTTGCAGGATATCACTGACAGCGATGTGGGAAGGATTGTCGAGTGCAAAACATTCAGACCTGAAACGCCATCCATTCTGGTTGCTGTTGGTTTTGACCTGATATATCTTGTTCCTACCACAAGTATGGTCCCATCTACTGAACAACAAGAGCCAACCAGTACACCTGAAGCGACGAATAAGGCACCTGATGAGAATACATACATCATTCTGACTGTTGTTTTCATACTACTGGAACTCATCACAATAACCCTTATTGTTGCCTTTGTTGTCTACGCAAAAATCTGCATCGTTTCATCTCGAAAGGGTGAAGATAAACCTAGGCAAGGAACGCAAGCCAGAGGTCATGCAGAGCTTCCCGTGATCGAAGATATTGATGATAACACCCATAGCACGACCGTGACAAGCGACCCAACTAATACATCGGGAGGAGGTGTTCTTAACGTTCGGTTCACTGGCAGTGAACAAGCGATTGATGAAGATGGTTATGAGATCCCGATGCGGTTGAAAACAGCATGCATGTCAGATGAGAAATGTGACCCGAGAATCGTACGATGTGGGGCCGATAGGGTCATCGATCAAGATGGATATGAAGTACCAGTTGTGGCGAAACAAATGCGTCCATCAAAGAAGACCAAGATACCGGCGGTAACCAACGTAACTGATCAATTTGATTCCAGGAATACCAGCTCTCCTCAGTCAAGTTCATCTTACCGAAACGTTATCGATGAGGATGGGTATGCTGTACCAATGGAACAAGCGTGCCAATCGGAGGAGATCAAAGAAACAGCAGACCAGTCTGGTCTCGGCTCTGAGAACTCAAGAACTGGCCACAGCTCTGAGAACCCAAGAAGAGCATTTTTTGATGAAAGGATCGATGATGTTGATGAAGATGGATATGAGATGCCTGTAAGGAAGGTGGCAAATCAAGATGAAGAAGCAGTAAAAGGCAGAAAGGCGTCTCATGATGATGAAAATCACCACAAGTATGAAGACATGAGCTCTTATGTGTTGGGTCGACAATACGAATCAATGAAAAACCTCACCTATGAAAACTGAAGTAAATTTCTGACATCCTATTTAAATTTGTCGTCAACATTTGTTTAACAAATATATAGCCTTTCAGTCTTTATAAAGAAGATATTACACACTCTTTAGTATATATACTCCGCAAAAAAAGAAACTGGACACTTGTATGAGACCAAATATTTCGTATAAAATATATGATATTGTATATCAAATTAAAGATAAAATTACCCTCTTCAATATTCGCATGACATCCAGATGAAATCATTCATGCGTGACTTGTCACGGTCAATTAACCACACCAAGGTCTGTTTTCAAAAATAGCAAAAATGGAACATCCACTCAACCATATAAATGTTGATAAGCATAATCTAAAACGCTATATTCATGAGATGGCATAATTTTTCATTACAAATGTGACCTTTTCTATCTTCATCTCAATAAAGAGTATAAATGAAGACAAATTGTGAACGTTATAGGTGTTATTTTCATCCAAAAGTAACACAATGGGGAATTCCATGGCAAAGCTTTATTAGTCAAAACCACAGTTTTTGCCCTTATTTCAGCATGAAAATGGTATAAATTCTTCTCAAGAATTATACCGTAGTCCAATGATCTTCAAAACCTGAATTCACCCTTGGTCAAACATTTGGGCAGTCTTTAACATGACATTTATCTAGGTAATTATGGTTAAAATTGCAGGGGACACAGGAAATAGACAAGCTTCATGCCTGTAATACAGACCAGTATGATAATGCTCTCATAACCTGGCCCTGTTTTATTGACAAATTTGTATTTCCAGAGTTTGTTCATAACAATAAAATTGAATAATGTCATAATTTACTTGCCCCGCTCATCTTGTTTTAAGTGAAACGCTTACTATCATTTCAGTCGAATGGTGTGGTCCTCCATTGTTTTGCTATTTTTGAAAACAGACCTTGCTAGTGTTAATTGACCATGGCATTTCATGCATGAACGATTACACCTTTAAGTTATACCCTGCATGTAGAGGACTAAATTCCCTTTAATTTGATATATGATCATGTACACTTTATCGTACATTAATATGAAATATTTCAACTTATACAAGTGTCCAGTTTCTTTTTTTGCGGAGTATATATATAGCAACATAGAAGAATCGAATTATTAACTTATTTCTTATAAAACATTACATTATTGTTATTATACAAATGATGCACAAGCATGAGTGGATCGGTAAGAATTGGATGCACGAGTTTAACTTTGGAATGGTTTAAACCCACGAGCGCAGCGAGTGGGTTTTAGACCAATCCCAAAGTTAAACGAGTGCATCCAATTCTTACGATCCACGAAATATGCCTGTTGAACATTTGTTTTATAAAATGGGCGCGAACAAATGTGAAAATCAGACTTTTTCCCAGTAATGGCTAAATTGGCTAAATTTACCGACCCATGGCTTCAAAGGTACCGACCCATGGCTTCAAAAGTACCGACCCATGGCTGCAAAAATACCGACCCATGGCTGGGGAAAAATTTTATTTTCACATTTTTTGTCTTCATTTTTTTTTTTTTTTATGATATAAATTTGTTTATATCAATTTTAAAATAATTTTGTTTTATTTTTTTGATTATATAATTATTATGATTTTTTTTTTAAATATAAAAAAAATTTATATCAATTTTTATATAAATATTATTTGTTTGTTTGTTTGTTTGTTTTTTTCGATCCCATGAAATATGCCTGTGCAGCATTTGTTTTATAAAATGAGCGCAAAAACCTGTGAAAATCAAACTAAAGTGAGCCATGCATCAGTAAAAAACTTTTACACACTAATTGACCAATCAGAATGCAGGGATTCTTCTACCCATTTTATAAATTTAAATGAAGCACTTACCGTACATCATATAACATATTTATACAAAAAGACGTACATTGTATAAATTATGGCGATGTAAATTATGTCTCAAAATCCAGTCTCATTTTTTGCTTAGCTTGTAGTGCACTGTACATGACTGTATGCAATTATCTTTTTTTTTTATTAATTGTTTACAGTTCACATATTTCACATCAAAGATATATGGTTCACTATTCGATTATAATTATTGTATTAATTTAATGTAATTGTATTAAATGCATAAATAGTACGAGTAAAATAGAGAAGTATTTCAAATAGTAAGATGGAAAGAGCTAGGAGGGAGCGGGGGAGGGGTCCGTAGTAAGATTTCTGTCATCTTTTATGTATGATTCGCCAATTGTACTTCATTTCATCTCGATTAAGTCGACAGATTGTATTGTGTGTTTAATTATAATTTGAAGGAATAAAACATAAACAAATCTGTCTCACCCATGAGATTTTCTTGTTATTTCACGCAACATGAATGCATGAAATTTACATTAATATGCCCATTGGTTTTGCTAGGCTCAGGTTTTATTGTATGGTAACTTTATTAAATACATTATAATGAACATTTCAACAGGAAACATGGATAAACGTATTCAGGAGAATATAAGGCTTGCATGCAAGGCCAACTGAAAACCGGAACTTACCGCTGCTTGGTAAGTGGTACTTTGTTATCCTTGAAAAAATAACAATATCGGTTTCAAACCTTTTGCTTTTCTTGAATAACAATATTGTAGCAATGAAGAGAGATAAAAGGATTCAAGATAATACATTGACATGCAATATTGATGATAGTCTGAAACCAAAACCAGGGGTATTTTGATCATTGTAGAATAAATCTTGCTATCCTTGTCAAGTTGGCATTTTGCAGTTTCAAACTTTTCAAGTTTGTATCAAATTAAAGTTGTTTTGGTATGCTTTTACATAATAATGTGTATCGTAGATAATATTAGTCTTTTAAATCACATTAGTACTAGTAGAGCTATGGTGGAACAATAATCGTCAACTTTTTGCCATAAAACATTACATATGTGAGGAATCTGGAGGATCATTTAGATATCTTTATATTTATGTTTATGTTTTATGTGGCGGGGGAAATTGACCAGGTGCAACGGAGAACTCGGGCATCTATAGTACATTGGATAATATACAATCACGTATTCATGTTCATTGACTTGTGCACAGCTTCTCAATTATTATTTTTTAACCAAAAAAAATACAACATTTTACGATCTATATACTTTAATTTGAAGTTATTGATTAGTTGCGTGAAATTGAGTGTGAATTATGCAACACGACGACACGTCAACACGCCAACATTCTTACATCCATAAACTGGCTGTCACTACTTACATTATGTCACAATGAAACCGACACGAAACCGTGCAAGAAGATAAAACTTCCTCATCCAATTAAACAAGAATCTGACAGTGGATTGTAGCTTTATTTTATACCCCCGTCACATTAGCTACGCTCTCGCGCCGACCTAGCGCCGCTCCTAATCCCCATTCATAAAATTGGAAGCGTGGGGAGGACGTGGGGAGAGCGTGTTGAGGTCGTGTGGAGAGCGGCGTTCATTGTTCGCTATTGTTTAGATCGTACACTTTTCTCGGCCGCTCTGGCGCCGCTCCGGCGGCGACCAAGTTAAATTAGCAAATTGGCAACGCAGTGGGCAATGAATGGGAAGATTATCTCACATGCGTCATTAGATATCCTTCCATGAATAGCTCGATGAACAACAAGTGTCATAATCTTCTCATTCATTCCCAAGTTGAACAAAAGACATTCTTGCAGATCTATTCCAGCACTTCTGCTAGTGGACGCTATAGATTGCGAAGTTTGACACGTTTCAACTATAGGTAAAATGATATCACAATTTAAAATGGCATGTCCGGGCAAAAATAATGTACATTTGGGGGAAACTCAATTTCTGGCTAAAACGTGGCATGGCGGCATACAAATTATATGAGGCTCCAATGAATGGGGACATACGCACACCCTATGTATGCATTATGAACACATATTTCCCGCAAATATATGATTGTTTTGTCCAAAATCTACCACTACTACCACCACTACCACTACTACCACTACTACCACTACTATCACTACTACCACTACTACCACTACTACCACCACTACCACCACTGCCACCACCACCACTACCACTACCACTACCACTACCACTACCACTACCACTACCACTACCACTACTACCACTACTACCACTACTACCACTACTACCACTTCTACCACTACTACCACCACTACCACCACTGCCACCACTGCCACCACTGCCACCACTGCCACCACCACCACTACCACTACCACTACCACTACTACCACTACTACCACTACTACTACTACCAATGATAGTAAGCAAATAATTACCGTTGGTGAAGGTGATGGGACAATCTATCACTTCCAAGGCGATCTGGATGTAGCTATCTTTCCGAAGCGAAGCTGAGGAAAGATAGCGTATCCATTCAGATCGCCGAGGAAGTGATAGATTGCCATCGCCTGAAACCAAAAGGTGATTATTTGCTTTATATTCCACATCAAACGGTAGATCTAGTCTATAAGCAAGCCTAGTCTAACGCAAGTCTTAATTACAGCTGTTACTACTACTAGTACTAGGTTTGATCTACTTACCAACATCAATGTTATTCCAATTTCCAATGTGTACCTAGCTACGTCCTGCTCTTTTATTCATCGAGCTATTCATGGAAGGATATATATTGACGCATGTGAGATAATCTTCCCATTCATTGCCCACTGCGTTGCCAATTTGCTAATTTAACTTGGTCGCCGCGGGAGCGGCGCCAGAGCGGCCGAGAAAAGTGTACGATCTAAACAATAGCGAACAATGAACGCCGCTCTCCACACGACCTCAACACGCTCTCCCCACGTCCTCCCCACGCTTCCAATTTTATGAATGGGGATTAGGAGCGGCGCTAGGTCGGCGCGAGAGCGTAGCTAATGTGACGGGGGTATAATATGAGACCGAAATCTGAAACGATCATAAATCAAGTAGGTGGGTGTGATACTCTAAATAACAATGCTTTTCAGTCAATGACAAATAACTTTTATCCTCATGTTTTGTTCTCTTTGATGCATGCAACTGAAATAATTAAGTAGGCTTGTCAGCGGCGTAGCGTGGTCGGCCTGATGTTTCATGGGGGGGGGGGGGGCACGCCTTATGTATTTCTTCATTTTTTTCGGGGTGGGGGCACGCCTTATGTGTTTCTTCATTTTTTCAATTTGTTTTTGTCAAATTTGTTGGGGGCACGTGTAGCTTGTAAAACTGTGTAGCTTGTAAAGCTAATGAATGTGGCATATGGTGCAATGTTTGATCTGTTTATGTCACATTGCGAACATTATTTGGGGGGATGCAGAAGGAATAACTGTTTTCTTCATGAACAAAATATAACTTTTCCCCAGTCGTTAGAATCATGACGCACTTACCCACATAAAATTTAGTACATGGCGTCAAGTCCGAATTTCCTTCCTTATAGGTATGCACCAGATTGCACAATTTAAAGTCCAAAAAAAATCCAAAGCTCCCTACCCTCCCCTCGCTAAGTCCCTCGCAAAGTCTCACACTCACTTCATGCTCAAAGTTGGCAACCCTGCCATTACGCCATTGATCATATCATCAACAACTTTACCATCATCATATCATCATCATCACGACCAACACCACCATGACTACCAAAACCAAAGATTAAAAGTAGAACTTAAAATTACGAGAAGCCGTTAGTTTCTTCAAATTTGTTTGAATTTTTTTTTGTTAACCCTATTAAGGCCGGGCTATTTGAGGTCTTCAGCAGGCCGGGGGGGGGCCATTATGGCCCCCCCTAAGATCTCGGCCGCGGAGCGGCCGATCGCCGTAAAAATTTGCACGCGTGATAAGTGAAGTGTATAGAATACAATGGTAATTTTTAAAAATTTTGAAAAATTCATTAATTTGCATATTTATGGTAATTTATGCAAATAAGTCATGAAATTCATATTTTTACCCATAAATCATATATTCTTCATAATTAAACTCTGGTTTTCACTACATATCTTCTTTAGAGCATTTGGAATGATACTACAACAAAAAAAATTGGAAGAGCCCGGTTCTTCCTTTTGTTTTCTATTGTTTTATTAATTTCTTATGTATTTCTTTGTTTTTTTAACTTATGTATTTTATTGTTTTTGTTGTTTATTTTATTTCTAACTATAATTTAACTGTTTTGAACCCCAAAACCAACATATAAAATGTAAATAACACCAAATATCTAATAATACACCTCATTTTATGAAAATTGATATTTCCATATGTTTTGTACACAAATCACGAAATTTAGCGATTTTCGGGCTGACATGCATAGACAAAAGGTCACGTGACTTTGTAACGGAGGGTCCGATTTTCGAAATTTTTGTTTTAAAACGTGCGCAAGACCCGAAAGAAAAAAGTCACCAAGCAGCGGCGCGTCATCTTGCAGCGTTTTGGAGCAATAAAAAAAATTCCGGAGGGGGGGGCCATTATGGCCCCCCACCCCCCCCCCCCCCCCCGGCCTGATTAGGGTTAAGAGTATAACATTTTGATTCAAATTCTTAATATTTTCTATTATCAAGGACATTTCATGTTCTTGATGTAAAATTTATGAAGTCTCAAATACTTGCATTTTTGCTTTTGAATATATTTTATTCCCAAGGTTACAAATGGCTTACCATAATTTTTAAGTCCAACTTAAGGGTCTTTGTGAACCCCCCCCCCCCCCCCCCCAAGGGATTTTCACTACCTCCCTAATCCCACCCTAATGTATGCCCATGTTACAGTAACAAACCAACACAGGCAGGCATCAATTCTCCCAATCCCGTTTAAACCATTATACATCGGGCAATGCAAAACGAGACAAGACGCGACTGTCACCAACATCAGGATCTTACATGGCTCTCTGAATGATTGTAGATCATCGAGCAGAGAATGTTTACTACCTCCCCAATACCCAGGGGGCAAAAGGGGTTTTTCAGACATGGGCTGCTGTAAAAGGTTGGCCACCAGAAATGGTTTCTAGGACCTTCTAGGAACACAACCTATGTGGCCTACTCCGCCAATAAGCTACTGGAAGTCCACAGGACGAGTTTTAAGAAAAACACCCCTAATGCAGCTAAATAGTGTGTATCAGCCTTAGGGGTCATGAAGACCCAGTCACACTTTTTGCGCAATTACACCACAATGCATGGTGATAAAAGCTTGTTGTTTCATGGAGGTCTTCCTTGGAGGCCTGCGCATCGTATGATACCAAGTTGAGCATATTGCATCTTCGAATATTGTGTCACACGTCGTTACACCGTGATATGTCATACACGGACGTGAAATTTCGTATATAGCGCTTATGTATAAAAGGCAACTAAATGCTTAAGAATGACTGATACGCTTTATTAAGATCTTTAAAAACTTGATTTGCATTTAAAATGACTATGAAGAGCATAATACAATGACATAAATTATGTAAACTAATAAACAATAGAAAACATAAGCAATACAAAACAAAGAAATACATAAGAATATGAGTTGTTAATGTCATGATTGGTTTATGTGTGTTTAATTGCGATAAAATGATTCGAAATCCATCCAAAACATCACGTATTAGTCTTTCATCCCTTAAATTTGATACATGAGAAGGTGTGTGTGTGTATGTGTGTGTGTGTGTGAGGGGGGGGGGGGGTGGCACAGGACCAACCCTAGCTCATTGGATTATGGACTCCAAACATAATTATTATCGAGGATTACCCACACAATATGGACAAGGTGTCTGAAGACTTAATACATGACACATTTAAAAGAGAGTTCCTTACAAATTATTAAACATATTACACATTATGAAGTTTGTAAGAGGGTAGTGTTGTTATTGATTTGCCCCAGAAATGTCTTCTGCCTTCTACGACCTTCTAGGAGCACAACCTAGGTGGACAACTTCGCGGAATAGCTGCTGAAAGTCCACATAAAACGGAAACTAAAAAGCGTCTACATTAAACCACTCACTACAGCCATCTCCACAGAGTTGAAGTATATATGCTGCACCTCCACTCATCAGTTTATCCAGGCGTCGGTGGACAAAGAGCTGTAGTCAATGTCACGGTAGCAGTGGAAACCAAACCGATCACAGCAATAACGAAATCATTCATCAACTTATCAGATGGACAGTCTCCTGAACCTATGTAACCTCACCAACGTGAACAAAGTGTCAGAAGGCACTTTAATACAGGGCATTGTCCCAGTGAGCCAAAGAGGGCAAGTATCATGAAGCTCATCAACTTCCACACACAAAACAAGAATCTCATGAAGAAAAAGGAAAAGGGCTAAGGGCAATCAAGCTACTACACTTCTGCGTATGACACTGATTAATGAAGGAATGTGTGGTTTGGCAATGTGAACATTCTTGTCAATGGCATAGGCAGCACGTTTCAGGTGCAGGAGAAACGTCCTCTGTAGGAGGCAGTAGCTACATGTACAAGAGTTGTACAACTCGTTGTTCAATAACTCCTAAGCTCTCAATTGTCCGAGATTGGAATCCTCAAACTGGTCAGCGTCTGTGGTGTACACATGGTGATGTAATGTGCTTTAGTGATAATGTCATCTGCCTGCATCGGCCTGGTTTTTGCCAAATCTTTCATTGTCAGTATATTCAAATTCTATATAGGCTTCCCTCACTCCTCACCCACAGCTCTGAGAGATCGGTGAGATGTATTAAACCATGAAATATACACATGTTAATGATGTCAGTGACATTGGTATGAATAACTACTCTGACGACTCCGTCATTTTGGACACTGTAGAGTGCTTGGAGTATGACCCTTGTATCAGCCTCCTGTTAGATACAAGATTCAATAGCTAGAACCTCCATAACATACCTCACTTAGAGTATATAACACTTGTTTGTTCCTTATTTAAGTCCACCACCAATGTACAGACGGGTTTGGCCTAGAGAAGGTTCAAGTTGTCTATTCACCCTTCACACAGGAAGCTCAGAAGGTGTCTTTTGTTAGCTAATACTCTGAAAATCTCATTTGGATCAGGAGCTGTGCATTTGGATTTGGATAGGGAATACCTCTGTTCCTACTCAGCAGACTTCAGACTGGTCCCACTGTATCAGTCACAACAAGTGTATGATCTCATTACTGAAGGAACATCTTTCAGCAGCTGATGTGTGTACCACACATTGATTGCTTCAAATGTTTTAACTCTGTGTAATGACGTGCCATATGTCGCACATTGCATCAACCGCAACTGCTGTTTTCTGTTATCCTTGACCTTGACTACAACGTCTGTATCCTTGATGACACTATTCTGATCAGATTTATGGTGTGGGCTGGATAAATGGAGGTGCAGCATTTATGTTTGTGTGTAGACACTTTTCAATGTCCGCTTCATCAATCATGTGCCCTGTGCACTTCCAGCATGCTAGTCTGCAAGGATGTACACTTAGCGTGAAGAATGTTCTATGAACCCGTCTAGGGACTAACCTTTAACACGACGCCAACTCTGGTCATATCCGTAAAGCTGTGTAAGCTTCTCTTTTAAGAACTAAACGCATGCCTTACTGTAAAACTTCAGACACATTTTTGTTTCAACCGGGTGGGTAGTCCTTTGATGAATAATTATGTATTGTGACCCTATATACCGCTCCCCCTTTCACACAAACACACATACACACACACATACACACACACACACACACACACACACACACACACACACACACACACACACACACACACACCCTCCCCCTGTAAATCTGATTTAAGGGGTGAAATATTAATACATGGTATTTTGGATGGATTTCGTATCATTTTATAGCAATTAAACACATATAAACCAATCATGACATTAACAACCCATATTCTTATGTATTTCCTTGTTTTGTATTGCTTATGCTTTCTATTGTTTATTAGTTTATATAACTTATGTCATTGTATTATGCTCTTCATAGTCATTTCAAATGCAAATCAAGTTTGTAAAGATGTTGCAAAGCTTATCTGTCATTTTTAAGCATTTAGTTGCCTTTTATACATAAGCGCTATATACGAAATTTCACGTCCGTGTATGACATATCACGGTGTAACGACGTGTGACACAATATTCGAAGATGCAATATGCTCAACTTGGTATCATACGATGCGCAGGCCTCCAAGGAAGACCTCCATGAAACAACAAGCTTTTATCACCATGCACTGTGGTGTCATTGCGCAAAAAGTGTGACTGGGTCTTCATGACCCCTAAGGCTGATACACACTATTTAGCTGCATAGGGGTGTTTTTCTTAAAACTTGTCCTGTGGACTTCCAGTAGCTTATTGGCGGAGTAGGCCACATAGGTTGTGTTCCTAGTAGATCCTAGAAACCATTTCTGGTGGCCAACCTTTTACAGCAGCCCATGTCTGAAATCCTTAAAAAATGGTGGTTTGCCCCCTGGGTACAAGGCTATCCCACCCCTAAGCCTTGGTATGCCCATGTTACAGTAACACACACACAACACAGACAGGCACCAAGTCAAGTCAACACTCCCAATGTAGCAGGGCCCCTATTACATCTAGTCACACCATCATTCCTGCCTCTAACCTCTAACATGCACCAAAACAAATGTTGGAGCAAAAAGTACATCACTGATCATTCTGGTATCTAAAATAACATCCACCACAACATCACACATGCCACGAAACCAACTCGGCAATGAGAGAAGCTAGACTGGACGTCATATGACTGGATAACATGTTTATTACATGGATAATGCGTGAAATCGATGTATAGATAGCAAGACGCCCAAATCACCTTCTCACAGTAGAACACTTTCATAATACATGTACAAAGACAAATGCTTTTACGCCAAAGACTCACAAATTACAAGCACAATTAATTCACACAATTTCTTCCGACCAAGAACACTGGAGATCCTAGACGCACAATTCACTTTCACTTCCTGATTAACTACTCATTTTTAAAGAAATATGACAGCTTTCAAGTCTACATTTCCAATTGCTGCATCAAAGTTGTTCATATATGATAACTATATACAAGGCAAACAACCTATTCTTGGTTTTATTTCAGCTAACAAAAATATGCAAGAGACTATCAAAATTAGTATTGTACTTACACTCAATGACTAACAACTTTTAACCGTGTGATTCTACATCTCAAAGTGCTTCAAGTTGATAAAATAAATTGTTCACACCAGGTTAACAATGAAATATTTGACAAGCAAAATAATAAAAATTAAATCATCGAATTCCAACAGCTATGATGCAAAAATGTTCCAGTTTTATGAAATGCATCAAGCAGCATTTTAAACATAATTCACTACTTTGTTTTTACAATAGAATCTTATATACAAATCAAATCAAAAGAAACAAAACATTAAACGCAATTAATAGAACCAAAAAAATGTGATAAAATTGCCTATGGAAACAATGAACTGCTCAACACTAATTTATCTCTATTCATTTCACTACAAATACCTATAAATAAAATACCACCAGCAATACAAATATATACTTAAAATCAAGATACCCTAGAAGTTAATTAGAAACATAAATGGCTTTGAAAAAACAGTCTTTCACCAACTTGATAAAATAAGTGTAATTGATGAAAGTCCAATATTTACAGATGCATTCCATTTACGCGAAGTTCAATATAAAATCAAAGGTCTTTTTTTTTTAAGACACGTAATTGAACATCGCAAACCTTACAAGTCATAATCTTTTTATTTACAACTACATTTGGCATCAGATTCTGTGCTACAACATACTGTAAGGGAACAAATGAAAGATTAATTCTGTCATTTTCTCACGTTCATGAAGTCAATGTTGAATTTCTGGTATGCAATTACAATTCTCAAATAAAATAGCTCTTAGGCCACGACTACTCAATCTCTCCAAGGAAAGAAAGGGATTTCCGTATTTTGCATTTTCAACGATAGACAAGAAATATCTCGAGTAAAGAGGCAATCTATTTTTCAAAATACAAAAAAGGGGGTTCAAATAATGTGCCACATGTGAACGGTTCGAGAGCTCAACTTCTAAAATTTACAAAATATGTTTTCTTCTAACGTACAAGAGAGCATTTGAAACCTACCAGCTATTTAACATCGCAATTTAATATCATGAAGAAAAGAAACGGAGGGTCTTCCATAGGCATAACTGTTTACACTAGATGGAATATAGGAGTCCCAGCTAGGGTCATGCCATATCTGCTCAAGATCTCTCAACATTCAGATCTCATAATGGTTTTTACCCTCGCACTAGACATACAACAGATTTTGACCATAAAATTAAACATATCGGGGGCCCTTTAACATAAAGATTCATTATCAATCATAATAAAACCTAATCTTTGGCGCAGGGCCTATATTCTAATTGCATTTCAACTTTCAAGAGCCCAATACTTACAACTTGAGATCAGTTCCCAGCCTGATGGCGATGTCCTCATACTCCTGCTTGGAGTTGGCAATGAGCTCTGGGCAGCCGAGGGTCTGCAGCTGTGATGCAGCCACACGGGAGGCAAGAGTCTCTCCTGGAAGTGAGCAAGAGGAAAACAAAACATTCATTATTTCATTGAGATATGCTGCAACCCACAGTTGAAAGGTGATGCAAAGAGGGATATAAGAGCAGACTATATCTTTTACTAAGCTGATCTTTTTCTAACATTCACTCGAGTCCCACATTTAAAACATGCTGTCATACAAGGGAAGATTTTGTCAGTCAAACAAAATTTGTAATTGTTCTTTGCAGACGATAAACACGGAACAATCCCAATGACCTTACTGAAACAAAATGCTTGGTCTTCATGACATATCCGTTTACAAGACACAGAAAATTCTACAAATATCTACATTGAATAATTTGCATATTAACCTAACAAATGTACATGTACCCACTTACAAAAATACCACAGGAGTTTCTATAGAGTCCTATAACCAATTGGCATACCTGGAAGAGTGATCATGGGGTGCCAGCCCACAGGACGTCCATGCCCGTGGTGTGCCCATTGCAGAGCGGCGTGTCCAGGCACACGTCGGCCAGCTGTCCTCTCCTCACATGCTCCTCCTTGGAGGCCACGGGGGAGAAGATGAGGCTGCCCTTGGGGATGCCCAGCTGGGTGGCTGTGGCCAGGAGGTGGGGCTCACCGGCTGCCGGGAAGCGCAGCAGCCACAGCACACTGTTGGGGACCTTCTGGATGATCTGTAGTGGGGATACGCAAAGTGTTTGACAAAAAAAAATTTAGATTTTGTTTCACTACCATTATGTGTGAATTTGAGAATTAGAAATGGCGTATGAGGCTAAAATAACTTTCTTCTGATTATCATAATACCCATAATATAAAATTACATTTCTATTTGTTCCGTTATATACATTTTTTTTTTTTACACCAATTTCTGATAAAAATATTTTGCTAGTTGAACTGGATTTTGCAAATTTTGAAAATTTGAAAATAAAATAGGCGAATTTGCAAATTCGTAAATGAAAATTCACAATAAAATATTCGATTTTGCAAATCTCATCGTAAATCGTGAATCAATATTCACGATTTACGATGTCCCTCCGGGGCCACCATACGTATGAAATACGTACAATTTGGATTTAGACAGAAACATAATACATCTCATGCTCTTTTAACATTCATTGATAAAGTTTATAAAGCTATTGATCATTACTCTCACACAATTGGCGTTTTTTTTAGACTTCTCAAAAGCGTTTGATACCGTAGACCATGATATACTTTTATATAAATTACAACACTATGGCATCAGAGGGAAGGCATTGGAATGGTTTAGATGTTATTTGTATAATCGTGTACAATTTGTTTCTTTAAATGGCCAAATATCTACAATGCAACCTGTTAAATGTGGTGTCCCACAAGGGAGTCTACTTGGGCCATTTTTATTTATTATTTATATAAATGATTTTCAAAATTCCTCCCATCAGCTTTCGTTTGTTTTATTCGCAGATGACTCTAATGTATTTTTTTTCTCACCCTAATCCTAATTCTTTGGTAAATAATATGAATGAGGAGTTAAAACAAGTATATAATTGGATTACTGCAAATAAATTGTCACTTAATCTACAAAAAACGAAATATATGTTATTTAGTAACACTCTTAAAGAATTACTGGACACTGTTTTATTTGGTAATGTTTATATTGAACAAGTCACAACGATTGATTTTCTTGGATTAACTGTAGACAATACACTTTCATGGGCACCTCACATGGATAATATATGTCGAAAAATGTCTCGAAATATTGGAGTATTGAACAAATTAAAATATTTTGTTCCGAGCTCGACCATGATTATGTTATATTTTACATTGATATTACCTTATTTGAATTATGGAATACTTGCATGGGGCAGCACACACTTACGGAGAAAATGTTGCTTCTTCAAAAGAAAGCGTTGCGTGTTATTTGTAACGTGCCGTATCGAGCTCACACAAACGAACTCTTTTTAAACAATAATATTCGTAAGTTCAAGACCTCTATAATTATCAGCTAGGACAGTTTATGTATAAATTCGATAATAAACGTTTAGGAGTATGTTTGTTAAAAATAAGACTATACATAGCTACTCAACTCGTAATTCTGAGGCATATCATTATTTTACCATTAATGAGAACACGCTTAGCTAAATTAAATATTACATTTAGTGGTCCCAAATTTTGGAATAATCTTGGTGATACAATAAAAGATTACCCTAGCCTCAACCACTTTAAAAATAAATTAAAGAACTATCTATTGTGTTCATATCAAGCGGATTAGAATCATTCAGCAATCCCCTCTCAGATTAGAGTATATTTAAGAATTAGATCATGCAATCAATACGGCGTGCGCCGATGCCCTAAACTGGCCGACTTGGCGGATTATCTCGTTAGGCGAGAGTACTGACCCTTTGTTTCGTGTTTCTGTTATCATTTCCTCTTTCCTCTATACTGTCTCACAACCCCCACAAATACGTTAAATAGCATCATTTCCTTCTATATCCCACATCATTTTTTTCATTTTTCTAAAGTATTTCTGGTACGTAGTTCTTTTTTATGATGTTTACATTTTTATTTTCCTGTCATAAGTAAGTTTTTGTAGTATTTTCTTTTTGGTTGTTCTATTCTTAGAGTAAGTTTTTTTTTAGTTTTGTAGTATTATATTTTTCGTACGTATTATTTATTTATTTTTTTTGTAGCTTAAAGTACTGTAACAATTAATTTGAGAGCGCTGCATTGTACAAGCATCGCTTTTTAGCAGCGCTCTCCATTTCCAACTACTAGTTTTATAAATTATGTTCTCTTATCATAATTTCAATTGTAAAATTCAAATATTTATGTTCTAAATGACTGTAAAATGTATTATATGTTGGAAATGAAAAATGAATAAATAAAATAAATAAATAAATGCAATAGCCCTAGGCCACACGTCTACTAAATGTAGCGAAAGCTACAGAAGGGGGCCGGTCCTCTAGTAACTCGTGTGATTAACTTTCCCTTCTCCATTCTATGAATGCCGAGCGCCTGGCTAGAAGGCAGAAGGTACCATTTTTAAGTCTTTGGTATGACCCGGTCTGGGTTCGAACCCAAGACCTCCCGTGCATGAGGCGGACACTCTAACCGCTAAGCCACCATGCTCGGTTTTGCATAAGGCAAGTACGTCCCTAATAATAATTATAAACAAATGATTGCATGTAACTAAAACTTCATATAAAGAAAATTCCAAAAATGACACCAACATCATTGCAAGAATCTTCTGATGGAAGAGTGATAGACTCAGTGTCGGTGGGATGAATTTCTCATATTTAAATGTTACAAATATCAAAGCATTAATGTGAGTGCATATTTCCCTTAAAACTATTATGACATGTACTACTTTTACTTTTTCACAACACCATACAAGTACGAATCTGCATTTCTCTCGGGATTGTTCCCTACAGTGACCTCGGCGCAGTCATTCTGTTCATTAGAAAAGGTCGGAAATGTAGCATGGTCCGATTCACCAACGATGTCATACCCTTCCAGGTCAAGTTCACTGACGCCGTCGTGATTTCCCCCGGGGGGGGGGGGTCTGTCCTCATTGAAAGGGGGGTATAATGCGTGACCAAGAAAACGGGTAATTAGGGTGGTTTTTCACGATCAGGCGAGATACTCGAGTATCTCGTTTAGGGTCTCAAAATCACCCAAAATCAGGAAATAGGGTATCTATTCTAGGCTGATGAATTACTCGTTTAGGGTCTCAACAAGATGAATTACTCGTTTAGGGTCTCAAAAACTCAGCTTACTTGCTTAGGGTATCAAAAATAGTTATAACTTGCTTAGGGGTTTACAAAAAATTGATTACTTGCTTAGGGTATCAAAAATACTCGCTTAGGAGTTTACACAAAATTGATTACTTGCTTAGGGTATCAAATTACCGATAATCATACTTGCTTAGGGTGTATTTTTTGCACCACGCAAATACTCGTTTAGGGTGCTTTTGGCAAGTCCTTGGTCACGCATGATACCCCCCTTTCAATGAGGACAGACCCCCCCCCCCCCCCCGGGGATTTCCCTCATCCCAAATCGGTGACGACCTCAGTGAAAGCGGTGAAGACTTGTCAAGGCAGAAGTACAGAGGGTTGTCAACGGTATTTGCCTCAGGCTGCAAACTGGTGCTCGCCACTGGCTCCGGTGATGGAATCCTGATCCTCTTCTCTCCAGAAGATGCGTTGTTGTTGGAAGATACACTTTGGTTGCCTTCAGTGGGATCTATCGCAGATTTATCCGTGTTTCCTTGCCCATTTCTCTTCTTGTCTCCTTTTGCCTGATATTTGCCTCGACAACTGTGAAATACTATAACTGATGATGGATGCCTATATGCCTTGTCTCTTGAATATACTAGCCATGCTATGAAAGCAGTAATGGTTAAAAGCCATAGGACGAAAAAGGAAATAAACATTTTGTTTGTACTTTCTGCCTTCTGCTTTCTGCATGTCGGTGGTCATCTCTCCATTTGATGTTGTTGTAGTAGTCATATCACTGTTCTGTAGATTAATCATGTAAAATCCAACAGAGGTGATATCTGTCTTATTGGCATCTCGATAAACTCGACATTCAATCACGCTTCCGTCATCCAGTTCAGTGATCCCCTGCAGCAGCATCGATCTTCCTTCGAATCGAGTCCATGATCTATGTGTTATGTTTACTTCGCAATCTGCCCGTTGAAGCGTCCAGGAAATCTCTTCTTTTGTCACATTTCCCCCAATGGGGCCTCTATACTCCATGTCCCCGCCTCTTGGCGTATACACGATGTCGATGTAAAAGAGGAACGTGCATTCCAGAGAGTGTTCAAAATGGAAAAGTCACACACACCAGGGCCCCGTTGCAGAAAGAATATCGGTCGTAACTTTACGGTCGATTTTTCGATCTTAAGTTTATATCAATTTCAAATGTCCGTTGCAGAAAGGAGGATTATAATCGATCGTAAGTGGATTTGACTTGCGCACGATTTCTTTAGAAAATGCATAAAAAAACATAATTCAACACGGCTGGGATAAAGACAACGACTCATTACCGCGATATGTTTGCCAATTCAGCGTATTTCCCGCGGAATTTGGCTTGTTGTTATAACATGAGACGCGGCAGACAAATCTAATTTTTCGTCCAGTCCTGCTTCGAGTAGTGAGCGGTAAGTCCACATTTGACCCCTTTTACAAAGAAAAATGTCACCGGCAATTATATGAAATCTAAACTTACCTTATTATATTGCTATATAATTATCATAAATGCTGTGCATTTTGTGTAGAATCGTAATTATCCTAGCATAATGGTAGCTCGTACTCACAAACTGCGGTGTTATTATTATAGTGTTACCCCACGTACTTGAATCCGTGTCAGTGATTTATTACACGGTATTAAACTATACCATTTCCATCCATTACATCCAAACTCAAAATTATGGACTCATTTTATACTGGAAAATCTGTACTTAAATATCAGAGGCAGCCACGAGACCCGTTTAAATTGATTCTTTGTAGAGTTTGTAGTTGATGTATACTGTCTATCTTTCAAATATTTGCCAAATATGACAAATTGTCCTACAACTCACACATAGGTTAATTACAATAGCGTTGTGCGGAGATCAACTTCTTCCGCCCGCTGCACTATCCAACGGAAACAAATTTTTTTGTCGGCTGATTTCTCCCTCAATTTACCAGCAAATGCAAACAAACTTTCGTTTATTTGATCCACAATTCATATACTTTGATAATAATTACCGACTTTGTTGTTTTGAAGACTGCAAAATGTATAAATAAAATGATTATTTCCCGTCCGTTTTTCTTACCGATGCGTCCTAAAAGTAAACACGGCGTTCAACCGTTGAACGCAACAGTGTACGAATGGCCGGTATTATTATCTCCAGCGGATTAGCATATATTGCGTGTAAATGGTTCACCTGAGTGAACCATTTACTTTGTAGATGTGCTACAACTTAGACTCTTACTCTTACTCTAGTCTTAGTGTATAGTCTATACTACTACTAGTTGTCCAGTATAGTCTATACAAAAACAAAAGTTAACAAACAAACTTAAAACAAAACTGAAATTAAAAAGGAAATTAAAGGTATGCATGCCATGGCCGCCAAGGGCAAGGCAAAGATATGAAATGTAAAGTTACGTTCCCCATTCATGAGAATTTACTGGCAGGTAATGTTCCCGGGGGGGGGGGGGTCTGTCCTCATAGAAAGGGGGGTATCATGCGTGACCAAGGAGTTGCCAAAAGCACCCTAAACGAGTATTTGCGTGGTGCAAAAAAATAAAAATACACCCTAAGCAAGTATGATTATTCTTGGTTACGCATGATACCCCCCTTTCAATAAGGACAGACCCCCCTGGGGTAATGTTTGATAAAATTAAATATAATGGAGGACAAAATTACAAAATTAGCCTCCTGTGGGTCCATGCAGTCTCGTGTTCAAATTCATGTGGTAATTTGCACTCTTTACTGTACAATTCCATAGTGGTACAGCACCATATAGGGGAAGAGAGGCATAATTAATAGAATGGACATGGCTGATGACATGAAATGAGGAAAGCGAAAGAGAGAGAAGGATATGACGGAGCCTTTGCCTTGGAGGAAGCTGTCGAGCCAATGGTGTCGCCCCCAAGGCCAAGCCACAGCTCAGCTACGGGATAGGTGAGAACCTGATGATGCATGATGTTTCACAAAATGTTTTTTTTAACAAACACCGAAGCATAATATTTGTCTTTGATAGGCATGACTTTAGTTTGTAGTTCATTACACATCTACAAAGTATATGGTCCACTTGGGTGGACCATTTACACGCAATATATGGTAATACACGGAAGATTACCGTACTGCCTATTCATACACTGTACAGTTCATCAGTTGAACGTTGTGTGTTAGGATGCATCGGTAATGAAAACAGACGGGAAACAACCCTTTTTTCTACATTTTGCAATCTTCAAAACAACAAAGTCGATCATTATTATCAAAGTATATGACTTAGGGATCACATAAACGAAAGTTTTTTTTTGCATTTGCTGATAAATTTAGGGAGAAATCGGCGGGCAAGAATTGTTTGTTTTGGATAGTGCAGCAGGTGGAAGAGGTTGATCTCCACACAATGCTATAAACAATGTACCTATGTGTGGTTCATTAAGAATAATGGGCATGAATATAGCCTATTTTCATGTCCATTATTAAGTAGGTCACTTGCTAAAAGTTAATTGAAAAAATGATTTTGTTGCTCAAATTTAAAATGCTTTATTATTATGGCATTCTTTACAAAGTCAACGTGCAAACATGTAAATGACTTAATTATTCTCTGTGGGCTCGTTTTCAAATATAATGCTGGTTTATGAAATGTCACTGATTACTTATCCCTGGATCATTCCAATTGCAGGTGAGCAGGTGAGCATAGATTGGATATGATGTGACCAAATACAAATGCTTTTAATTGGTATTTTTTCTCTGTGACAGCTTGTACCGTGACATTTTAAGGTGATACGTGCAAGACATCGACTGTTGGAACAAGACTTATAAATCTGAATGATGAAACTGTGTGTCATTGAATATAGCTTAGGGAACTATACTGTGTATTTTTACAATCTATTGAATGCAACTTTGTTTTTATTTTCATGTTTTGTATTATATTTCAGCTCATCAAGCAGCCTCTTGTGTCTGCAGTAGACGTCTGGATTTGCGGGGCTGCCTAGCAGATAGAAGACCACGACAGACGGGATACGCCCAAGCTGGAGAAGGATGACAGAGCAAGACGGTGTGGCAAGATTGGTAGAGCGTGTGAGGTCCCAAATTCGAGCCCAAGGTATGCCACCCGGAAGGATGGAAAGGAGTTACTTAGCAATGTCTGCTCCTTGGAGGTTGCCTAGCTGGAATCCTCCCCAGGGAGTGGACAATGTGCACTTTTTGTGCTGACTGGGGTAAAGTGATGCAACGGGAGCGCCGAAAGACGGAACAGGTTTTTGCTTCCAAACAAATTTCTGTCTGCGGGGGGGGGGGGGGGGGGTAGTCGGGAAGTCGTAGAAACTTTTCAAAGCGGAGACCAACCATTTTCGAAGCCGAGAACACGCTTTTTTGCAGTTTTCGAGTCCAAGACCACTCGACCGCTTAAATTTTGTCTCGAGACCATTTCAAATTTGAAAAAAAAACCCAAAACAGTCATTTTGGTTGGGGGGGGGGGGGTTAAACCCCCTAACCCCCCCCCCCCCCCCCCCCCCTCCCCTGGGTATGCCTATGCGTGCGCTACATTTAAGTAGCCACAATTATTATTAATTGGGGAAAAGGAGTAAAGGACTGGCATAGTCACTAGAGAATGTATTCATTTCACTACAAAATAATAACATTCTATTTGATGGAATGAATCGAAAGTCATGTGTTGTGTACTCTTTTTGGATTAAAAATTTGAAGAATAAAAATACATGCACTTTGTTGGCCTTTTTTATTCTCAGTCAAGTAAAGCATTACCCTTTGTTTTAATACAGGCCTTTACGGTTTAATATAGTAAAACCTTAGTACTGTATAATGACCATTGCAGAGTAACAAGAAAAGTTACCACTGTAATTAGTTTGCTGGTATAGAAAAGTGGCTGCTGAGAAAAGTTTGACGGGATGTTTGTGTGTGTCTGTGTGTGTCTGTGTTTATGTATGTATATATGTGTATAGTCTGTACTGTATGCATGTATGTATGAAATTATGAATCAATGTGTAACACTGTATGATTATCTGTTTTATGAGGATGAGTTTTATCTGTATTTATGTGCTTGAATGAGTGTGTATGTTGGTATGTTTGCCCATGTTTGTGCCTTGTGAATAATTAATCGTAAGTTACGCCAAGAAAAATCAGCTGTTAAAGTTACGATCAATTTTAAAACTTACGACCAATAGTTACGATTAATATCAATCGTAACTTCTTTCTGCAACAGGATTGATCGTAAATCTTGGATTGGTCGTAAGTTATGAGCACTAAGGCCATTTACGATCAATTTTGGGACTTACGATCGATCGTAACTCTTTCTGCAACGGGGCCCAGGTGTACCATACTTGAACGTGTCATACCTGATCAAATGGGAAACCTGTGTTGACGAACCCGAAATCTCTTCATCCATCACTGATAATCGCAAATTAAGATCGATGTCATTTCTTGGAGGTTGTGAGTCACATAGGAGTAGAAGTGCAGTGATGTTGAGACCGCCCGGGACGAGACTTGGTGTTACGCTGCATGATGGGGGTTGAATATCTTCCAAGTCGATGAAAATTAATTCAAAACAGGGGCGTAGACAACGGGGGGGGGGGGGGGGATGAGGGGTATGCATCCCCCCCACCTCACAAGGTGGGGGGATGACATGTACAATCATCCCCCCAGGTTTTAGGGAAGGATATATTTTTGTTGTGTGTATCTGTAATCTGTATACGAGTGGGAAAGAAAACATTACTTGTATGAGCTAAGACTTGTTAATTCTAACGTTCAAAAAGTAATGTAAACAATCATCCACTTTCAATTTTCGCTGCACGCTTCGCGCTCGAACAGATTATCTCAGTTTGTTGTGTAACTTGCATATGGTATGGGGTGAGTATTTTATTCTGTATACAGGGCCATGAAGTTCCAGTGTAGGCTGGCATTGCTCTGACTGCTTGTGTGACATGCACCAAATTGCACAATTTCAAGTACATATATAAATGCAAAATCTTCTCCGTGGGAGGGGGGTACCCCCTCCCAAACTCTCCCTATTTGGCTCTGCCCCAGCCCTCGGTAGCTTCGCCCCTCGGGACTCATTATAGGCAATAGGCTATGTTGTTGGATCATACGTAATATGGCATATGGTGATGTTGGAACTGTGTATGACGCTAAACGATTTCAATCGAGAGTTCAGATTATTATTTTCGATTTGAATACATAATTCAGGCTTTTATTACTTTATTACTTACTTTATTACAACTATTGTGTCAGTTTTCAATTGAGGTTAGTACCAATTCATGATAACCATGTACCGTGACAAAATTGGGGAGTATTTCTTTACTACACAAGTATTCTTTGTCAAGAGCATCCAACTCTAAAAAGGCAAATAACACATTTCTATGATGAGAATATATCTTTAGTTGCGCTCCAATCAAACGTTACCGTACCTTTGAATTAAATTTTCGTTACTAAATCAGCGTAATGGTATTGCAGATTATACAGCTACATATCAAGAATATATGGAGTCCGCTATGAGATTCAATATGATAATACAACACTATGATGTATTATTGTTATTAGAAATGAAACTAACCTTCTAAACATGGGTATGAGTATCTCATGATTATCACATCTTTGGCTAAGTACATGATTAAACTACTCATTCATTTAATCAACATGGAACTCATAAAATGTCCACTATGATAAACAACGCTATTTATATATTTTAAATACAAATTGTATTAGCATCTAGAATATATCATCTCAAACCCGAGAAGAAATACCAAAACCATTTTTGGTTTGTGACAACAAAATTAGAAACATTACCAGGAACAACTTGAAAATATAGGAATTATAGCAAATATATATTTATAGAAAATGTAGGCATACATTTCATCTAAAAATAATTTGATTAAGGTATCTACAAATAACTGAATAATATTCTTTAACGAATGTCTAGGTATTGTTGTTTAAACAAGATCAGTATACTTAGTTAATCTATACTACTGTATCAAGCCCAAGAAAATAAAGGTATACAACTTATTCTACAAGTAATATGATTCAGGAATTAAAAAAAAAAACCCATGTTGTTTTTCTAACTGTTATATTGTCATTAAATCCATACGACACTTATGTATATAAAGTCTTACAATGTATAGGCAAATATCTTCAGATCTAATTTGAATGTTATTACTAATCTAATAAACATGATAAAGGGCTGGTATATGAGTATAAGTGGGAACACTGTTCTACGTTTTCATCGAATCGGTACTGCAACCGCCAAATGCCTAATAAAATATAGACAAACAATTTAATCTGCAATAATAATCATTTTCATGCACCCTTACTATACAAAGCATAAACATGTATTATATAATTCATGATTGTATCGATAAAAGAATCATACTTAACCATAGTGGCAAACACGTTTATAGATATATTTATCTTTTCCGTCAAGTAATATATTATATCACTATCATGATCACAATCACTAATATGATAAATGTATACTTAATTTGTAATCACATATGTGTTTATGTGGCATATGGTGATGTTGGAACTGTGTATGACGCTAAATATAAATACAATATTTGTGTGTGTGTTGAGGTGCATATTTATTATTGTGTCAATTATTTGTTTTCTTCGTGAAAATATATTTAAAATTTCTGGTCGATCAAATCATAACACGCTTTCCCAGATACAGTCAATTATACCAGTACATGTACAGTGACAGGGATCAGGGACTACTTTTCAAACTCGCCTACATAAAAAGAGCAGTGCTCTAAAATTTGTTTTGCATTGAACTCTATAGATGCAAATTTACAGGGGCTCTTTTATGATTTTCTGGGGCTCTTTTTGGCATTTTGAGGGCTAGATCACCCTGAGCCCTCGTGTATTATTTCAGTGAGCTTTGAATACTTCTATATGCACAAGTAATACTAGACAAGATGACAGTGCAATAAGATGTGTACCTAACGTACTCCTCTATGTAAACAAACTCAAGATTCTTACCCCGTGTTCACACACAACAAATTTCATCCCTTAATCATCTCTATAGAATCATCACTAGCGATACGACGTTTCTTTAGTGATGATTAAATCAAACCTGGTCAACGTTCACACACACACAGAGCATATCGGACACCAGCTGTTTTCCAGGTGGCTTTCAGATGCATCGAACACCAGGTCTCCCTAGGCCCCCCCTAGTGCCCTGTGTGCGCGAACGTTCGAGTTAAGCCACGCCCAGTTAGTTACGAGTCGTATCGCTAACCATGATTAAGCGAGAAATCCTTGTTCACACACAAATTCGGCGTGATTCTATAGTCAGCTCTCGTACGAAACGGGGATAAAACCAGCGTATCGCTAGTCATCTCTAGCGATACGTCGTTTCGTTAGTAAGCGTTCAGACACACAAATTTTTAATGGGAAGCTGATTCTATAGTCAGCTGCTGATTCTTTAGTCATGATTAAGGGCTGAAAGTTTTGTGTGTGAACACGGGGAATGTCTAATCATTCTCAGAATCGCGAAAAGGGATACCTTTTCTGCATTGATCTAGACAGGCACTCTTTATAATGACCTTCGCTTTGTAAGTTTTCGAGGACTGATTCGTGTTGCATATTGAAAACTTTGAAGTATTTAAAGTTCTTTGAGTGTAATATTCATGGGGGATGATATTTATGGGCTATTTATTGGCTATTTTGGGCATGTGAAAATCTACATTATCCTAAAGATCTGTTAGACAATATATTGGACAATCATTTTTGTTTTGTTAATGCCTTGAGACTCATGTCTGCACCAACTGAGAGCTCAATACCAACTTGTGCGAGTATACTCCTAGGAGGTTCTGCACAGTATCGGAAGAAGAAGAAGAAGAAGAATGTTAAGCCCGAATTTCCTATCTAGGTAAGCACCAGATTGCACAATTTCAAGTCCAAAAATGCAAAAGCTCCCTACCGTGGGAGGGGGGACACGAGTTTTTTGGCTTCACGAGTTCGAAGTGTTTTAATACCGTCACCCCCTCAACCCTCATTGACAATGCACGCAACTCAAAATTTCTTGTGCGATGTTGGTATTATTTATCGTAATTACTTGTATTACTCGTAGCGGACGATCTACGCATTATTTCTCCTCAAAATTTCGACCAGTTCAGTTTCTAAGGGTATCGCGCATCATCTCATGCGCGATTTTGTATAACACGCGCCAAAACAAATATTACGCGGGGTGCCGATATTAAAAACAGTGCCGATGTGTAGTACACCTACCATACCATTAAAATCACCAACGGGACAGATCAAGTCAACCGACTCACCTCGAACAGCAGTGACTCTTGATGCATCCTCTGCTCTTATCCCTATCAATCCAGGTGTTAAAAGCAAGGACAATATTTGGATTAGTATTAGTCTATAAGTGGTATCCATGATGATCGAATCTCACTTTTAATAGTAGCCTTTTTTAAACATTTTACGCAAGACATTTGAAAGAATATCAGATCAGGTGGGGAAACCGGCTATGCATGATACGTTCCGTGATCGGAAGCTACTGCATGAATGAACATCACAGAGCTGTCCATGTATTTATATAATAAAAGGGTAAAACTCAACCCACTACTGTATATCTCAGTAAAATTAATCTTCATTCGACGTAGAGGGCTATTTCTCGAACTAAAGATTTCCAACACTCATGTTTTACCAAAGATCCTACATACATAAGATGGTCAACTCTCCCGATTTTACACGGCCGCTGGTGAAACGGAAGCGGAAGCGGTATTTTAGCACATGGAGTCTGCCGCCCGCTAGCGTTGAGCGGGTAAACTTGAACAATTTATATATTACTTCTATGGTGTCAACCTGGGAATTTTTTGAAATTATATTCAGCGCTTTTACTTTCAAATTATTCTTAATGTGAATAAAAGTATACATTTTTGGAATGGAAAGTATAGTCAAAGAATCCATTTTTTTAAATATTATATTTCACTCAAAATGCTAGCTTTTCTTTTTTTTTTAAGAAAATGGCAAGAAATATTGGTCAACTTCACTTGTTCGTTGAAATTTTAGATTTTTGAGTTTAAAATGCTAAACTCGCTTGAAAATCATGATACAACTCTTGAAAGGTTTGTTATATTTTGAATTTAAGCAATTTAAAATCTGAATTGATGACAAAGGTAGTAACTTAATTTTTTGCCTCTTTCCGGTAAAAAAATATAGCCAAACTCAATCCTTTTGGAAAAAACAAACAAGCGTGATTTTCTAGCAATTTGAGCATTTTAACTCGAATTATTTAAGTTTCTTAGCCACAACAAAATTTCATTTTATTTTTTTTTGCCATTTTCTTTAAAAGAAAAATATTTATTTTTAGGAACAAAATAAACGGGCCTTTAGCAGCTTAATATCACAGCTTATCATTATGAATATCTCAAGATTTCATTTCAATCTGAGAATTTCATCTGCTCTTTTTTATCAATGGGATGGGTTCAGTTATGTGAGTATACATTTGACCATGCATGGCCAACGTCACCAAATATGAATTAGTGTTAGACTCTGGTCCAGTTTATATCTTTCGCCCATTTTTGTAATGAGCTCATTAAATGACAATGGTTTCTTTAATTTATTCAGCGGTTTCTTCAATTTAATCCATAGTTCTCAATAGAGTTTTCACACCTTCCCGGGATCATTCAGGCTACACAACAGGGGCTGTCAGTTCAAACTTCTAACTCAACATGGTATTTACAGAAATAGAGACGGCTTAGATATAAACTGGACCTCTATTTATTTGGATTTTCATGATTGAAACAACTACAATAAAATTATGACAATACACAATACTGATTAAGAGTTACACTTACGTTATTTATTCAGCTTTCTGGATTTGAGTAAAGCTTTTGACTCTATCAATCACAATATTCTTTTACATAAAGAAAAATCTTATGAATTTAGAAGTATAGTACTTTCATGGTTTGAAAATTATCTTAAGCACCGCTATCAAATCGCAGTATATAACAATGTTTGTTCTTAACTGTTACAAGTTACATGTGGAGTACCCCAAGGATCAATTCTAGAACCACTTCTATTCTTACTATTCATAAATAATTCAGTTAATTGTCCCCATACTCTAAAAATGTGTGCTTTTTGCTGCTGATACCAATATTCTTTTTTCTCACAATGATATTAATACCTTATGTCAAATTATAAATAATGAAATGAAACATGTATCACTATATGGTTCAATTGTAATAAATTGTCTCTTAATACTTCTAAATATAATTTCATTTACTTCCATCATAAGCAAAGTGCTATTTCAAATGATTCAATAAATTCCTTAATAATTAAAATTAATGATATTCTAATTCAGCGTGTTCATCAACTTATTTCTTAAGTGTAATTATTGACCAACATTTAGCCTGGAAAGATTATATACTTGCCATTTCAAACAAAATATCAAAGAGTATTGGTGTCATCAGTAAATTAAGTCATATCTTTCCCCAAAATATATTGATTTTTATTATATAATACCATGATCCTGCCAATTTTAATGTACTGTAATCAGCGCTCACCTGGAAACTTTACCCGCTCACCGCTAGTTGGCGCACTCCTTCAAACTCCCACAATTCCGCGCGTTAGCGTTTCACTTTTTGACCGAGAGTTGATCATCTTATGTATGTAGGATCTTTGGTTTTACCACTGACCTCTACTAATGGACGGGCGGTCATGGCTCAGTAATTGAGGCCGCGGGCTGCGGGCGCGCGCCATGTTGGGACCATCAACCCGTAACAGCGGATACATGCACTTGCTACTTGCTACGGAGTTGTTGCTAACCATGGCATTTTTATATCCCTTTATCCCCCCAGGAATGAAATATTATCATATATGTGACCCGTCCTACGTAGAAGAACCAGAAGTCGACAAAGTTGATTTTCTGGATTTTTATTTAGTTCGATTCAGCAATATCTAAGCTTTAATATGATATAAAGTTTGTCTCATAATGATTCTGCAACGCGGAGTTATTGACGCTTTTCTAAGGCAAATATTGAACGGTCTGGAAATAAGATGCCGAGAAAATAGCTCAAGAAACTTTACATCCATTTCGAAAGTGAAATTAGCGTTTTAAGCAGGCCATAAATGAACCGATTGCATGAATAGAATGTCGTAGCAACCTTTATTCAATTTTCTTGAAAACTTGCATATCAGTAAATATGTATGATATACACCTTCCCTCCAGAAACTATTGAATATTATCCATGCATTGTAGAGATATGAACAGATTTAATTACAATTTAAGTGGGTTTGGAACGATAAACTGTACACATCGAGCACATGATACAATAGCGAGCACTTTCAGGTAACAAAAGAGATTCCGCTCTGGCTCTGTTTATTGTTCGATTAATCGGTATTGACTGGCAGTTTGATTTTAGGAATGCAAACTTGCGTCTGGTGCGTAATGTAAAAACTATTACAAAGAACAGTATGTTGATACGTGAAAAGTAAAACGGGGTATCGAAGCTAGACATTTTGGAGGGGGAGGCCCCAGGTACCAAAGGGGGAGGGGGGGCGGATCCGTTGGTACAGGGTTTGTTTTCGTTCTTTTGGCGGGGATGCCCGGGGATGTCCCTTAGCAAATTTTGAAACAGGTGTCTAAGTAACGGAGGCGAGCCTCGGTCAACTTCAAAATGAGGGTATATAAAAGAGTGGGATTGTGCTTTAGCCAACTTAAAACAAGCTCTAAATAGCGTTTTTTTTTTTTTTTTTGGTGGTGTGGGGGGGGGGGGGGGTATGCCTTATTATACAATTTTTATGAACTACTTAAATATTTAGTACGACAAATTAATTCTACATACGATTAATGAATGTTACGTTACAGGGCCCAATTCTTTAATCTATATAATACTCACACTCAACCAGTGGTGTACATAGTGTATGAGGTTGGAGGGGGGGGGGGGGGGTGGGTGTGCAGTTAATTGGATAGGACTTGGGTCGTATTGTCATAAACATACTTTGTCAAACTCAATAGGGCCACTATACAATGGAGGCCATTTGGATTACTAATCTCCGTGCAAGCGACCGCGCAGTCAATAGGGATTAAAGAATCTCGATGTGCGCTCGCCGTTCTTGAGATTCCAACTTAGCACAAAGGGGTTGTTAAGAGGCGGAGCTTAATATCGATCGCTTTTAGTGGCAAATAATTTTGGAACGCAAACTTTTCAAACCTGCAAAAAACATGCTTCAAAACTCTGCTTAATTTTTACCTTTCCACTGGATATTTTTACTGGATATTTTGCGTACCGGTAGAACAGATATCAGGGAAATGCATGAGGCAATAATATTTTTTTTCACATTTTCATGCAATTTCAAATCAATCGTGATTTCTGAGGTTCGACATCTTGCGACTTCTGGCTCCTCTGCGGATGGCGAGGCACATATGTGAAGTAAATAGTCTTAGTGATTGAATACTAGCACGATTAATTGAAATTATCCAGCGTATTGAATCACAGCTCAAGCAATGATAATTCGCCATTTGTTATGATGCTTACACGGTAACGTAAGGTATATGCGCGCCGGCGTTTCCCGGAGAGATTCACTCGGATTCCCGCTATTGACCCGATCTTATAACTATTACTCGCCCTATAGTTTATCTCTTATTTCCCCTTGTTTTTAACAAGATCTTGTTCCCCGTGTAAAGAAATAACTTTTCTGCTGTTTTCATTAATTTATTTAATTGTACCATGCGTCCATGCATCACTTTACTATACCATATGGCACGTCATCCTCGTAAAAGAAAGCCAATCTTTGTTTTCTTTCCTTTTCAATTTATTTGGTAACATGTTTTCCGCGTTCTTCCTGAGATTACTATTTCAAAGGGCATGTTTTGTGAGTTATGGTTCATAATGTTACCTTTATGGTTTGTTTTAAATCATTATGAACATAGATCAGGGATCGATCATGGAGGTTATAAAACACTTCTGAAGAAATTCGAAGTTCGACCATTATGCAACCTCTATTTATTAGATGTTATAAAAGTCAATACTTAACATTAATTGGAGAGACATGTTGTCGTTGTTGTTGTTGTTGCTGTTGTGTTGTGTTTATTGCCGTTCTTCATTCATTTTGAGCCAATCTGTTTTTGTTTTCTTCCTTCTTTTCTCTTTTTTGTTTCAACTCAAATTAATTGCTCCTTTAAACAAAAAATACATTATCATTCTATATGCCTATGATATACACATATCAATATTTCCCATCCGTAAACGATGCAATATAGATTAAAATGTTAATATTATTCAAATTACAATGGTTATACGACTGAGTTACATTATTTTGAATATTTTCCAAGGAAGATTCAAAGTCCTCCCATCTTTGTTGCCATTTAACATAATACTTTTGTTTAATCATACTATTTATTTCACTTTATTACAAATCTCCCTTTTTCCCCCAAGCCATGTTTTGCTTCTCTATCGACCATTTCATTGCATTAATTCCACAATGACTAGTATCCCCTCAAAATTCACAACGATTCCTTGTAAATTAAAATGAGTGCATAATACCAATATTTCATATACAAATGTATCTTCTTTCATTATTTCACTTTTTATGGGCTGTAATTTAATGCAACTTAATGAGTCACTGTCTCGACAGAAAACCCTAGCCTTAGTATATAGGCTTTATGAATTCAAACATACACTTTCAAAACCCAATCACTTATTCAATTATATCAAAACTACAAGTTTACAATCACATTTTTGTCATCTATTTGCCTGCCCGTATCTAAATCTCTTATCGATTTCACTTGTTTTATTTCAATATTTAAACAAATATATCAGTACAGTACCCTATTTATAATAAATGCAGCAACCTAATATATATGTGGAATATAAGAGGTAAACTATAATCTTTTCTGACACAAAACATAACACATGGGACTGAAGGCGGCACAATGACTGCAAACAACTCGCCTATGAAACGTGATTTCAGCCTTTTGTATGTCATTATCATTTCGATTCGTACAGCCAAATGCCATGTAATGTGCCCATCCCTAATCAGAATACAATCAACACTTTTTATGTAACGAGAACAATTGGTAAAATTAATCTGAAAAATGTTTACGAATGTTACACACTATCAACAGCGGGTTATTGACGGTCCATGATGATGGTCCCAATATGGCCGCCGTGTGCGCGCGGCGGCCTCATTTTTGAATGGCCAATCAACGTGCAGCCGCCCGTCCATTAGTAGAGGTCAGTGGGTTTTACTCATGCGATAAAACGAATACCGGGAAATGCTTTCGTTAAATTAATTCCTGGTTGACTACTTCATTTCGGAATTTTAGATTTCTAGACATTTCATATCAATGCATTTGGGCTACTAATACAGGTTAGCAGCCATAGCCCGTCATTAACGTGTGTAGCTTTTTTTTATATTTGTATTATTACACTGGATTCTCAAGTATACTCTGTACATGTTGAACGGGTGAATCATCCCGTATACGTGCAGTATACTGGGTGTGACTCTCCTACACATTGGACATCTACATTACGTACTGACATAACCAAACGGATCGTTGATCAATTCAGTCAGTTCATCAGTTGAAGATAATATAAGAATCCAAAACTAGTTGAAATCATCACTAATTTTAGCGTAAATTGTTCATTATCATCAAGATGTTAATTGTGCTTTTGACATTGGTGTTAGGGATAAGCGCAGAGGATGCATCCAGAGTTACTGCTGTTCCAGGTGAGTCGGTTGACTTGATCTGTCCCGTTGGTGATTTTAATGGTACTGTGACATGGACCGTGCAGACAAATACAAATGTCTTCACCATTACATCGTGTATTGAAAATCTTGATCCTTGCACTGATCCTGATATTATTGCTGCGGAACTTGCTGAATACCACGCGGTACGGAATGAGACAACATCGATATTAAACATTGAGGTAACCGAATCTACACCCTCTTCACACAAGTGTCGATTAGGCACCACTGGCATGGTTCGATATTTTGAATTAATTTTCATCAACTTGGAAGATATTCAGCCTCCATCATGCAGCGTAACACCGAGTCTCGTCCCGCGTGGTCTCAACATCACTGCACTTCTACTCATATGTGACTCACAACCTCCAATAAATGACATCGATCTTAATTTGCAATTATCAGTGATGGATGAAGAGATTTCGAGTTCGTCAACACAGGTTACCCATTTGATCAGTTATGAAACGTTCAAGTATGGTACACCTGGGGTGTGTGACTTTTCAATTTTGAACACCAACTGGAATTGCACCTTCCCCTCTCATCTCGATATCGTCTCTACACCAAGAGGCGGAGACATGGAGTTCAGAGTCTCCATTGGGGAAACTGTGACAAAAGAACAGATTTCCTGGACGCTTCAACGGGCAGATGGCGAAGTAAACATAACACATAGATCATGGACTCGCCGCGAAGAGACATCGATGCTGCTGCAGGGGATCACTGAACTGGATGACGGAAGCGTGATTGAGTGTCGAGTTTATCGAGATGCCAATAAGACAGATATCACCTCTGTTGGGTTTTACATGTTTGATCTACAGAACCGTGATATAACTACTATTATAACATCAAATGGCGAGATCACTACTGAATTGAAGACATACAGAAAGTATAAAATAATGTTTGTTGTTGTGTTTTCATTGTGGATAATCACGGTATCCACGTTCGTAGCATTCAAATTGTATGTAGGCTCTTTTACGTACAACCAAGATATGCTAGAAATCCGAGATATTGACGATAACACGCGTAACACGAGCGTGACAGGCGACCTTACATACACGCCGGGAGGTGGTGCTCTGAATGTTCGTTTCACTAGCAGTGACCAAGCGATTGATGAAGATGGATATGAGATCCCGATGCGATTGAAGACTCTATGCGTGTCAATTGAGAACAGTGGGGGGGGCTAAAGGATCCATCATAGACCGCAGCACTGAAGGTGATCCAGGAAGCAGTCTCTATGGAGCCGATAGGGTCATTGATGAGGATGGATATGAAGTGCCAATGGTGGCGAAACAAGTGCTTCCATCGAAGAAGACCAAGATACCGGCGGTTACCAAGGTAACTGATCACTTTGATTCCAGAATGTTCAGCTCTCCGCAGTCGAGTTCATCTTACCGGGACATTATCGACGAGGATGGGTATGCAGTAGCAAATGAACAACCGCGCCAATCAAAGAAGGTCCAAGGAACAGCAGACAAGTCTAGCCTCAGCTCTGTGAACCAAATAGGAGGATGTTCTTGTGAAAGATGCGATGTTGTTGATGAAGATGGATATGAGATGACTTTGGTGAAGATGACACATCAAGATGAAGAAGCAGTAATGGCGGAGAGAAAGGCGTCTCAACATGATGAACATTACCACAAGTACGAAGACATGACCTCTAGTGTATTGGATCATCAATACGAATGCATGAAACAACTCGCCTATGAAAACTGTTTGAAGTAAATTTCTGACACCCTTCTTAAATTTGTCGTCAACTTTATTTGTTCAAAAATTAGATAACCTTCATATAGTCTTCATAAAGAAATATTATGCAACCTTTAGAAGATATAGCAACATAGAGGAATCGAATTATTAACTAATTTTATTATGAAAATATTATATTAGTGTTATCACTTACCGTACATCATACAAAGACGTACATACATGTATATAAATTATAGCGATGTAAAATATGTCTCAAAATCCAATCTCATTTTCTGATGAACTTGTAGTGCACTGTACATGCATGCAATTATCCATTTACAAATCAATTGTTCACAGCTCACATATTTCACAATAAAGTTGTGGTTTACTATTCGATTATAATTGTATTAATTAATCAAATGTATTATTGTACTAAATGCAAACAAAGTAGGAGTAAAATAGAGTACAGTTATATTCCAATTACTAAGAGAGCAAGAGCTGGGAGGGAGCGGAGGTCTGGAGTGGTCAGTTAGTATACGATTTCTTGCATTTTCTTTAAATTTATTAAATTCGTCAAAATGATTGTACTCATTGTGTTGAATTAGTATTTGAAGGAATAAAACATTAAACAAATCTTTCTCACCCATGCAAATGAACATTACTCTACATTAATCTGCCGATTGGTTTTGCTATGATCAGGTTGTATTGTATAGTATTACTTTATGCTAGGTTTACACCATGTCCCCGGCGGCCACGGCAGTCCCGTTTGCCCAAAACGTAGTGCGCCGTGAGATTTTGACAAATTTGTCCTCTGTATTCAAGTTTTGTTAGGTCTTGCCAAGTTTTCTCACGGTCTATCACGGTCTACCACGGTATCCGTGACGGGCCGTGGGGGGGAAGAGCCCCTTCCCCCCACGGATGGAGCGTTTACACCATGTTCCTGGAGGCCACGGCAGCCCCGTTTCAGGCCACCATGGACAAAACGGGATGGACGTGAGACAACGCGGGGGGACGGAATGGGCAAACGTGACAGGCCGCGATTGCCGTGGATGCCGGGCCAGATTTGTAAACTGTCAAAAAAATTGCCACGGCAGTCACGGTGCGGATGAGAAGCCTAGCAGGCCAAACTAAAACGGGGTGAACGCAACAAAACGTGACAGTACGTAATAGGCCGTAACAAAACTTGTAGGCTGTCCGTAGTAGGACGGGAAAGGACCATGAGATGTCGGGGAATGTCTTCCCCTCCTATTACGGACAGCCTCCAAGTTTTGTTACGGCCTGTCACGTTTTGTTGCGTTCACCCCGTTTTAATTCGGCCTGCTAGGTTGCCGTGGCAAATTTGTTGACAGTTTAAAAATCTGGCCCGGCATACACGGCAGTCACGTTTGCCCATTCCGTCCCCCTGCGTTGTCTCACGTCCATCCCGTTTTGTCCACGGTGGCCTGAAACGGGGCTTCCGTGGCCGCCGTGGACATGGTGTAAACATGGTAAACCTAACATTAGTGAAAACATTATAATGAACATTTTAACAGGAAATGTGGATATAAGTCATGCATGCAACACCAACTGAAACCAAAACTTACCGCTGTTTGGTTGAGTGGTACTTATCCTTGAAAAATTAAAAATATCGGTTTCAAACCGTTTGTTATGTTTTTATATCAATATTGTAACAATAGAAACAGATAAAAGGTTTCTAGAGTATAAATTGACATGTAATATTGATAATTTGAAACCAAAACTAGGGATATTGTTATCCTTGTATAATATATCTTGTTATACTTGTTCACATGTTCACATGTGTGGTATCAAAAGTGATTTATTAAATGATTGTGTGTTGTTTTTGGTTGATACATTGCTTTTGCTTATGTGTATCGTAGATAATACTAGTCTTTAAAATCAAATTAGAGCAAAAATATTCGTCATTTTTATTTCATAGACCGATAAATATCAAGAGAATCGTCTAGATATCTAGACAGTGGCGTACCCTGGATTTTTTCAAGGAGGAGGGGGGGGGGGGTTATTTCGTCAGCCAAATTTCTGAGGCCCAGACCATTGGTTGAGAGTCGTGTAAGCGGGGGGGGGGGGGGTGTGTCCGTAGAAAATTGACCAAGTACCTTCAACTTTCCGAGAATTGTCAGCATTTTCGAGGCCGAGAACATTGGTAATGATGCAGCTACAAGTGGTCAAGGGGGGGGGGTTAACCCCCCCCCCCCCCCCCCCCGGGTACGCATATGTATCTAGATATGAAGAGCTTCATTCCAAAAGGTGCTAAATCCACTTTTGCAACTTTGGAGAAAAGCAGGTTTGTTTGCAGGCCAACTTTGTACACATGCCTATGATAATATGCCATTCGACATGTGGCCGTGAACCAACAAATTTGCGGAAATGGAGAAAAGGGTGTACATTTCATGAATGTGCTCGTGTAGATGAGGGAGGGGGATTCAAATTTCATTAAAATGTTCGCGAAATGTGTAAATATATTTAGAGTACCTTTTGCAAAGGGCCAAATATTATAATATTTCAAAAGCATATTGCACAATTTGGTCCCAAAGTTGACTGTATATGAGTTCAATGAGTACAATGTATGTGAGTGTGTATCGCAGCAACAATTGTCATTGTAATGCACCTTTCCTCCTGGACTACAGAGGCTTGCCCCAAATATTCAGAATAAAGTATAGTCTTCCAACCCATGAATAGTTGATATGCACTGGATTCAATAGGTCACGTGCAACCAGCTTCTCGGGCGGCCAGTACATTGGGTGATATACAGTCTCGTAGCACTTTCATTTACTTGTGAATAGCTTCTACAGTTTTTATCAAACGTTGCGATCTACTTTTGAAAATACCGATTAGTTGCGTGAAATACAGTGTAAGTTATGCAACACGATGACACGTAATAAAATATACATATTTCAGCTATTTTATATGCTTGAATATGATGGCTCGATACCATACTTTTGAAACTATATATGCATTTTTCCAGCCTATTTTTATATAATTTCATTATCGGAATGGGAAAAAATTAAATTCACATATTTTACCATGTCAAAGTGGAAATAAAATTATATTCAACAGTTATTAATTTGTCATTTTAATTATTTTGAAAAATTGTCAAGAAAATGTTGTAAGATTTCCTATGATAACAACTGAGCTCTGGGCAATACAAGTGTTTCTTGGGGTTTTCATTTAAAACAAAAACTTCAAAATCTTGATCTAATGAAGATATGAACATCGAGACAATTGATTCGCACTTAAAGGGGTAGATACGTTTTGGTATAGAGGGCGCTGTATGAATTAACGTAATTGTGAGGGTTATGAAAACCTGAGTGTCAAATTTGAAAGAGCATACAATTTTAATAACAGAATTAACTTTATTTGATCAAAATAATATCCGATCGGAATAAACCTGGGATCCCAGATTTATTCGATGATTTTACAAACAATTATAAAACGCTTGAACTTTTTCAAAAAAATTAAAAAGAGGTTTTGAAATAGTTGTTCATGAACTCTCTATTCAATTATTCTCTATTCTATTATTTCAACAAAACATCATGTGCACAATTTTATATGAAAAATGCTTGAAACCAATGCGTTTTTACAAAGCGCACTCTTGTGTTTTAACCATTGAAGTATGACTCCAACAATCCAACTGCCGTTATAGAACTATTAGTTTGTAATGTTATTGTGCAGGTTTTGGTTACTTAAGTTCAGTATTACCCAAAACTAAACTATCCCTTTAACCGGGCTTTAACCTTGGTGAATCTGAGACATATGACACACGTGAACCCGCCTATCAATTTACAAAAACAATACAATTATTTAAGAAATAGATATAGAGTGTGCCCTCACAGTGAGTAGCTTGTCCCTGTAATAACTAAACCCACATTGCACCATGGTCCGAAAATCGGGTGTGTCCCCGTGCTTCAGGTTTAGGAAAAAATCCTTATTAAACGATTTTGCCATACTAATAAAATAATATGATTTACCGAAGCCAACATTATTATATATATTAATGGGATCTAGTAACTTTGTTGACTTGTGCAAAAAGTGATGAATGGTTGAATAAATGTGTATTCCAGTGGATAATTGAAATTCCGAACACTTCAATAATAATTATTATTTTAACAAAAGGGAAATTCGAAAAACAAAAACTGTCCCATGCTTGTATTGGTAATACGAATACAAATAAGCATGAGAGAACCACTAAAGTTCTAAATAAGTGTTGTGGATTTGGACAATTTTACTAGATCACTTTAAAGCATCCTCCATATAGTGGTTGTTATTACATATTTTATGTCACAATGAAACCGACGCGAAACCGTGAAAGAGGATTTGACTTCCTCATTCAAACTTTACGATTAAAGGGATGCCTGTAAAGTGTCTAACTCTACGAAAATTAATTGGAGCTTCCTCGTTCCTCCTCTACCGTGTTGTTTAGCTTATGGTAAGAGAATAATAACATGGGTTATATTTTTTCAAATGCCCCTTTAGTGTGATGATATCTATCATTCAGCTCAAGAGCGTTAATGAACGGTCATAAACGGCATACAGAAATTATTTGTAAAAGCTGACGCATATGTTCGCTTTTTTAACCAGGAAAGCAGTGTTCTTTTTCAATGAAACTATCACACATCATTCGGACATATCTTACAATGATTTTGGTATAGGATTAAAGAAGTCTCAAATGTCACTTCGAGCAAAATCTGACACTTTACAGGTGTACCTTTAAAAAAAATTCTGACAGTGAATTGTGGCTCTACTTTATACGAGACCGAAATCGTAGACGAAAATAAATCAAGTTTATGTGGGTGTGATCTCTCAGTGCTTTTCAGTCAATGACAAATTACTTTTCTCCTACTGTTTTGTTCTCTTTGATGCATGATACTAAAAGTATTAAGTAGGCTTGTCAGCGGTGTAGCGTGGTCGGCCTGATTTTGTATTGGTGGGGTTTGGTTAGGGTTAGGGTTACCCTTATGTGTTTCTTCATTTTTTTTCAAAAATGTACATCTTATGTTTTCTTTTGTTTGGGTCAAATTATTTCGGGGGCACGTGTCCCCAGTAGCTACGCCACTGGGCCTTGTGAAACTATTGAATAATGTGGCATATGGTGCAATGTTTGATCTGTTGATGTCATTTTGCGAACATTATTTTTTGGGATGCAGACTGTATAAATGTTTTCTTTATGAACAAAATATAACTTTTTCGCAGTCGGTAGATCGAATCACGACGCACTTACCCACATATAGTACATGGCGTCAAGTTCGATTTTCCTTCCGAATATACGTATTGTACAATTTCAAGTCAACAAATACAAAAGCTCCCTACCGTATGAGGGGGGACTACCCCCCACACCCTCCCCCCGCTCCATCGCTTGCTCCCTCGCAAAGTCTCACACTCACTTCATGCTCAAAGTTGACAACCCTGCCATTTTGCTATACCATCATCATCATCACCACCAGCATGACTACCGAAACCAAAGATCATAAGTTGAACTTAACTTTAAGTTGGATAAGCCGTTAGTTTTCTAACATTTTGGTTTGTAAAAGTTCTTTTTAAAGGGGAAGGAAATCCTAGCATTTTTACTTACTGGATGTGATGAGAGCATAACTCCTGTAATTTCTAGTCACTTTTTTCCTCTTGATTATTCACAATAACGAAAATAATCAATATTTTATGGACCACTCTCGTCTGCTTTCAATGCCCACAGGAGGCGGCCATTTCTTCAACTTCCCACGGTAAAATGACGTGTCAGGCGAGAACACAATAGTGGGTTACGATATGCTATAATTGTGTTCTCCGCCTGCCGCGTCATTTCACCACGAGTAGTAAATATTGATGTTGTAGGCATAAAATGTTCATTCACTTTATTAATATCTTCTTTTATAAAGGACATTTCATGTTCTTGATGTAAAATGTATGAAAGTCTGTCATACTTGCATTTTTGCTTTGTTTATATATTTTATTCCAAGGCTACAAATGGCTTACCATAATTTGTACGTCAACTAATGTAGCAGTAACACCGCCAAACCGAATCCAAACCGACATGAGATCGAATAATTCGGGGACGTTTCGGGGACGTTCAGGATGCTAGCGGTTTGGTGTCGGAGAGGTATCGGAATTATCGGTCTCTTTTGTTGTGACTGCTAACCCCAGTTCGGGCTCTTGTAGGTGCCCGATAAAGTGGAAGTTCGGTCTGGTTTCGGTTTGGATTCGGTCTGGCGGTGTGACTGCTACATAAGGGTCTTTGTGAAAGCACCTAGGAACCCCCCCCCCCCCCCCCAAGGGATTTTCACTACCTCCCTATCACATCCCAAGGTATGCCCATTCTACAGTAACAAACACAACACAGGCAGGCATCAATTCTCCCAATGTAGCAGGGCCTTTATTACATCGAGTCATACCATCATTCCTGCTTTAACTATTATGTAGCAGTCACACCGCCAAACCGACATAAGACCGAATAATTCGGGAACGTTTCGGGGACTTTCGGGGTGCTAGCGGTTTGGTGTCGGAGTGGTATCGGAATTGTCGGTCTCTTTTGTTGTGGCTGCTAACCCCAGTTCGGTCTCTCGTCGGTGCCCGATAAACTGGAGATCCTAGACGCACAATTCACTTTCATTTTCTGATTAACTACTCAATTTTTTAAAGAAATATTACAGCTTTCAAGTGTACATTTTCAACTGCTGCATCAAAGCTGTTCATATATGATAACTATATACAAGGCGAACAACCCATTCTTGGTTTTATTTCAGCTAACAAAAATATGCAAGAGACTTTTAAAATTAGTATTGTACTTACACTCAATGACTAACAACTTTTAACCGTGTGATTCTACATCTCAAAGTGCTTCAAGTTGATAAAATAAATTGTCCACACCAGGTTAACCATGAAATACTTGACAAGCAAAATAATAACAATTAAATCATCCAATTCCAATAGCAATGATGCATACATGTTCCAGTTTTATGAAATGAAATCAAGCAGTATTTTTAACATAATTCACTACTTTGTTTTTACAATAGAATCTTATGTACAAATCAAATCAAAAGAAACAAAACATAAAACGCAATTAATAGAACAACAAAAATGTGATAAAATTGCCTATGGAAACAATGAACTGTTCAACACTAATTTATCTCTATTTATTTTTCTACGAATACCTATACATAAAATACCACCAGCAATACAAATATATACTTAAAATCAAGATACCTTTGAATTTAATCAGAAACATAAATTATGGACAGTGTCTTTAGTATTTTTAAAATCAGGAGCAGTTACCCGGGATTTCTGTGTAGAAAACTACCTCAAAATTGTGTCTTACTGTATCTAAGGTAGATTTTCATGAAGATTACTAATAAAAAACATATTTTTCTCGTGGGAAAACCCGGTAAAATAAAAAAATCAACTTGTAAATTCACTTTAAGAACCCCCGTAAAAAAAATTGAGTCCGGGCGAAGAAAAAATGACGTCATCTTTGTGACGTCACATAAGGACAATCGCAGTAGACGTATACGCTGATTGTATCTACTCACGTTGACAGAGAGATATTATTTCGATTTGTTTTAATATTTGCAAACATTTGTTTAAATTTATATCATGGAGGATTCACACTCAGATGTGTTGCTGCATCCTGCTACAATGCATTTCTTAGGCATTTCAGTTTAATAAGCCTCAATTTCCAAGTAAATACGAGTTTGTTTTACTAGCAAGTCAAAGACTATGCATGTAAACCATGCACATTCGAACTTTGAACTCCGTGTTGTGGTCCTCATGTGACATCATGACCCGATCATGACCCGATAGTATGGAACGCCGATGCGAAAAAAAGCCAAAAAGTTGCATGAAATTTACCTTTTTTGCCCAACTTAAGGATTTTTTTGAAAAAAAGAGTGTGGTATATCAATATAGGCACATATTCAAAGCTATAAACCTGAATCAAAGCCGGGATTTCACTATACCTTTAAAGATTTCCAACATTCATTCTATATTCATACTAGAAAGAAAACTGAAAATATCTTCTTTTATCGATTAGAATCATTGGTTCCTTTTGGCTACTTCAGTTCGGAAATATAGATTTATAGACATTATGTTTGGGGGCAACACATGGTTAGCAGTCATAGCGCGCCATTAATGTGTGTAGCTGCATTGAGTACACTGGATGTTCACCTCTAATCTCTCTTACATGTACCCAGCTAGCCACCTGACGTCGTGCCGATGTCATAAGTTGTTGGCCGGATGTCGGCTTATCGCGGTTGGCTCGAGGTTAAAATGTCCGCAAGCCCAACATCGTCACTACGTCATTTTTGTGATATATTGGCATAACGTCAATTTCCGACAATGGCCCAACATCATCTCATGACATTGGATCAACATAACATTATGATGTCGGCTCGAGGTTAAAATATCCGCTAGCCCAACATTGTCACGACATCATTCTGTGATGTTGGCCCAACGTCAATTTCCGCCAATGGCCCAATAAAAATCTATTAGACATGAATATGACATCTCAATGATGTCGCCATAGCGATACCCTGCCGATGTCAGCCTCTGGCAGCTATGAAACAAGTCGGCAAATGGTCATAGAATTGATGTTGCGCCAATGTCAATAGTTCGTCATAAATATGACATCTCATAAATGACGTCAGGCTAATATCGCGCCGATGTTGGAACTGGTATCAATTTAAGAGATCGGTAAATGGTTGTGAAAGTAATGTCGGGACAATGTTATTAATTGGACATCAATATGATATCTACAATATGATGTCAGGCCGATATCCCGCCGACGTTAGAACATTCAGCAATGAAAGAACTCGGCAAATGGTCATAAAATTGATGTTGCGTTGATGTCAATAGTCCAACATGAATATGACATCTCATGAATGACGTCGGGCCAATATCGCGCCGATGTTGGAACTGATAGCAATTTAGGAGGTCGGTAAATGGTTGTAAACTTGATGTTGTGCCGAGGTCAATGATTAGACATAAATATGACATCTCCATGATGACGCCATAGCGATATCCTGCCGATGTCAGCCTCTGGCAGCTATGAAACAAGTCGGCAAATGGTCATAAAACTGATGTTGCGCCAATGTCAATAGTCCGATATGAATATGACATCTCATAAATGACGACTAATTATGTATTCATGGTGTACGTATCACGAACTCGTGTGGGAGGGATTCAAAGTTTGACAAAAAGTTGACATTTGTCTGTTAATCAGGCACTTTTACCAATACCTATATACTCACTTTCCCCTAATTCTTAGGAAGCACAACGGAATAACCCTGTTAGCCACCTGACATTGTGACAACGTTGGGCCGATGTAAAATTCGTTGTAAGAGGACGTTGGGTCTACATTAAACATGCGACGTATAAATGTCCGCCAGCCCAACATCAGCGCGGCGGTTTTTTTTTTATGCTGACCCAACGTCTGCGATTTCGGCCCAACATCAATTATTAACAATGGCCCAATGTCAGTTCTAACGTATGCCCAACGTCGATTCCTGACGTTGAGAGAACATCAAGTTCTGACGTTGGCCCGACGTTAAAATGTCCGCCAGCCCAACATCGTAACCACGTCATTTTGTGATATTGGCCTAACGTCAATTTCTGACAATGGCCCAACATCAACTCATGACATTGGCCCAACATAACATTATGATGTGGGCTCGAGGTTAAAATGTCCGCTAGCCAAACATTGTCACAACATCATTCTGTGATGTAAAGCCAATGTCAATTTCCGACAATGGCCCAACACCGAATCCTGACATAGGAGAGATATATACAATTCTGATGTGGGCTCGACGTTAAAATGTCCGCCAGCCCAACATTGGCCCAATGTCATTTTGTGATGTTGGCTTACCATTAATTGTTGGTACTGGCCCAATGTCAGTTACCCAACAAAGGGCCAACATCAAATTCTGACGTTGGCCCGACATTAAAATGTCCGCCACTCCGACATTAACCCAATGTTATTAATTTAACCTCAATATGACATTTCAATTATGGCGTCACACCGATATCCTGCCGATGTCAGAATTAGCAGCAATAAAACAAGTCGGCAAATGGTCATCGAATCAATGTTGCACCAATGTCAATACTCCAACATGAATATGACATGTCAAATATGCCGTCGGGCTAATATCGCGCGAATATCGGAACTGGTAGCAATATAGAAGGTAGGAAACAGGTTGTAAAATTTATGTCGGGCCAATGTCATTACTCCGATATAAATATGAGACCCCAAATATGATGTCGGTCCGATATTGTGCCGATGTTAGAACTTGTTAGCAATTTAAGAGTTCTGTAAATGGTGTTTAGTTTGATGTCAGCCCGATGTAATTTATTAGACATCTGTACTATGACGGCAAACATATATTCCGTCGAAGACAGAACCTTCAGCAACGGAACAAGTCGGCAAATGGTAAAATTAATGTCCTGTCATTAATCTGTCATAAATATGACAAATGGTCATAAAATTGATGTTGCGCCGATGTCAATAGTCCTACATGAATATGACATCTCATAAATGACGTCGGGCTAATTTCGCGCCGATGTTGGAACTGGTAGCAATTAGAGAGGTCGGTAAATGGTTGTGAAATTGATGTCGGGTTATTAAGGAGACAAAAATATGAAATATCAATTCTGACGTCGAACCGAAATCCTGCCGATGTCAGAATGGGCAACAATGAATCAACTCGGCTTATAGTCATTAAGTTGATGTTGAGCCGATGTCAATAATCCGACATGAATATGACATGTGCAATGTGACGTCGTGCTAATATCGCGCCGATGTCGGAAATGATGGCAATTTACGAGGTCGGTAAATGGTAGTAAAATGTCGGTCCAATGTTATTAATTAGACATCAATGTGACCTCTTTAATATGATGTCAAGCCGATGTAAGAACTTGCAGCAATGACACAACTCGGCAAATGTTCATTAAATTGATGTTGTGGCGACGTCAGTGATTAGACATGAATATGACATCTCAATGATGACGCCATAGCGATATCATGCCGATGTCAGAACTGGCAGCATGAAACAAGCCGGCAAAATGGTCGCCAGTTCTGACATCGGTACAACATTGACCCAACGTCATATTTGAGCTGTCATATTTATGTATATTTAATAACATAATCCCAACATCAATTTTACAATCTTTGACCAACCTCTTAATTTGCTACCAGTTCCAACATCGGCGCGATATTAACCCGACGTCATATTTGAGATTTCTTATTCATGTCGGATTAATGACATGGGCACGACATTAATTTAATGACCATTGGCCGACTTGTTCCATTGATAACGGTTTTGACATCGACAGGATAACGGTTTGACGTCATATTTCAGATGTCTAATTAATTACATCGGCCCGACATCAAATTAACAACCATTTATTATAACGACCTCTTAATTTGCTAGAGCTCTATCATCGGCACACTGTCGAACCGACGCCATATCTTAGATGTCATATTTATGACGGATTAATGGCAGGACATTAATTTTACCATTTGCCGACTTGTTCCGTTGCTGAAGGTTCTGTCTTGGACGGAATATATGTTTGCCGTCATAGTATAGATGTCTAATAAATTACATCGGGCTGTCATCAAACTAAACACCATTTACATAACTATTAAATTGCTAACAAGTTCTAACATCGGCACAATATCGGACCGACATCAAATCTGGGGTCTCATATATTCATGTCGCAGTATTGACATGGGCGCAACATCGATTTGATGACCATTTGCCTACTTGTTTTATTGCTGCCAATTCTGACATCGGCAAGATATCGGTGTGACGATATAATTGAGATATCATATTGAGGTCCAATTAAAAACATTGGCCCGACATCAATTTCACAACCATGTACCGACCTCTTAAATTGCTACCAGATCCAACATCATCACAATATCGGACTGACGTCTTAATAGAGATGTCTTATTTATGTAGGAGTAATGACATCCGCCCGACATCTATTTAACAACCTTTCACCGACCTTTAAAATTGCTATAAATTCCGACATCTGTGCGGTATAGGCCCAAAGTTGTATTTGAGTTGTCATATTTATGTTTAATTAATAACATTGGCCCAACATAAATTTCACAACGTTTTACCGACCTCTTAAATTACTACCAGTTCCAACATCGGGGCGATAGAAGGCCGATTTTATATTTGAGATGTCATATTCATGTCGAATTATTGATATCGGCACAACATCCATTTAATGACTATTTAATGATTAGTTACATTGGTGCCATTTATGACATCGGCAGGATATCGCTTTGGCGTCATAATTGAGATGTCATATGGATGTCCAATAAAAAACATTGGTCCGACATCAATGTTACAACCATTTACCGACCTCTTTAATTGCTACCAGTTCCAACATCGGCGCGAAATTATCCCGACGTCATATTGGAGATGACATATTCATGTCAGAATATTGACATCGGCTGAACATCGATTTCATGACTATATGCCGACTTGTGTCATTGCTGCCAATTCTGACATCGGCGCGATATCGGCTTGACGTCATATTTGTGATGTCATATTGATGTCCAAGTAATAACATCCGTCCGACACCTCTTAAAATGATATATTCCGACTTCGGTACAATATTGGCCAACGTCATATTCATGTTGGTTTATTGACATCGGCCCAACATTAATATTACAACACTCTATCGAGCTCTTAAATTGGTATCAGTTTCGGCATTGGTGCGATTTGAGACGTATTTTTTCATCAGCTTAATGACATCGGCACGACATTCAACTACAACCATTTTCCGACTTATTTAATTTCCAAAACCTCAAACTTAAATTCGACGTTGGCGAAATGTTGGCGCGACGTCTGTTTGCCGACCACGATCTTGCCGACGACCTGCCGACACCGGTCCGATGTCAGTTAGCTAGCTGGGTACTTATAATATTTTTGTTAACTTGCTTTGAGAATCTATAATGAATTGAATTTCGTTTAATCGATTACAAACGTTAGTAATTCAAAAGTAAAGAAAAAAAAGTATTGCTATCGGGCAATTCATGATCGATTATAAGCGATCGTAAGTGAAATGAAAATTTTCGATTTTTGGAATCATTTATATTAAAAAATATACTTTTGTCATGTCCTTGCTGCTGTATATAATTTATAAAGATATATAAGAATATAAATAACACATGTAAATAGTGTTATGAATATGATTTGAAGGTGGATTATTTCAGATTCAACGCTCTGAAATTACTAACCATTACAAAACATACATGCTAAGAAGAGGTGTATATATATTATACCGATTGCGACCTGTGTTTGTAGGACGATAGGATGATAGGTTAGGATTAGGCAATAGGTGTAGGAATAGGATATGAATAGAATTATGATTTATGAATGTGTGTAAAGGTTAAACAAAGTACATGGAGCAAACGTGGAATCTATGCATGTCTTCACATTTCTTTTTACGTTTTTGATGTTGGTCCTACGTTGGCCATTTGCAAGACCTGGCCATTTGACATTGGGCCATTGTCAAATTGTGATCTTGGTCCAGCATCAGAAAATGATGTTGGGCCAATGTTGGGTTAGTGGAAATTCAAACGTCGGGCGAACGTCAAGATTTGATGTTGGGCAAACGTCAAGATTTGATGTTGGGCCAACAATAAAAAATAACGTTGGGCTAATGTCGGGCTGGCGGACATTTTAATGTCGGGCCAACGTCAGAATTTGATGTTGGACCAACTTCAGGATTTGATATTGGGCCATTGGCGGAAAGTGACGTTGGGCCAACATCACAGAATGATGTCGTGACAATGTTGGGCTAGCTGACATTTTAACCTCGAGCCGACATCATAATGTTATGTTGGTCCAATGTCATGAGTTGATGTTGGGCCATTGTCGGAAATTGACGTTATGCCAATATCACAAAATGACATAGTGACGATGTTGGGCTGGCGGACATTTTAACGTCGAGCCCACATCAGAATTTGATATCTGTCCTATGTCTGGATTCGGTGTTGGGCCATTGTCGGAAATTGACGTTGGCTCAACATCACAGAATGATGTCGTGACAATGTTGGGCTAGTGGACATTTTAACCGCGAGCCTACATCATAATGTTATGTTGATCCAACGTCATGAGTTGATGTTGGGCCCTTGTCGAAAATTGACGTTATGCCAATATCACAAAATGACGTAGTGACGATGTTGGTCTGGCGGACATTTTAACGTCGAGCCCACATCAGAATTTGATATCTGTCCTATGTCATGATTCGGTGTTGGGCCATTGTCGGAAATTGACATTTGCCCGACATCACAAAATGATGTTGGGACAATGTTGGGCTGGCGGACATTTTAACGTCGGGCCGACGTCAAAACTTGATGTTCTCTCAACGTCAGGAATCGATGTTGGGTCAACGTTAGAACTGACATTGGGCCATTGTCAATAATTGATGTTGGGCCGAAATCGCTAAATGACGTTGGGCCAGCATTAAAAAAAAAGACACCGAGCTGATGTTGGGCTGGCGGACATTTTAACGTCTCGGTGACGTCGCATGTCGCAGGTTGGCCCAACGTCCCCTTACAACGAAAATGACATCGGCCCAAGGTTGGCACGACGTCAGGTGGCTAGCTGGGTATATACAGATTGATGACGATCAATTTGAAAGATTGAACAACAATATTATCCAATCGACACTCCGAGTGTGAAGGAGGTGTAGATTCTGTAACATTAATGTTCAATATCGACGTTGTCTCATTCCGCTTTGCGCTGTATGCAGCGCGGTCTTTAAAAATACTATCTGGATCACTGCAAGGGTCAAGATTTTCATTACACGATATGATGGTCAGATCATTATTATCTGTCGGTGTTGTCCAGGTCACAGTACCTGTACCAACGTGCAGGCGCGCCGGAAGCAGTTTTGGATTGGGGGGGCAAAACCCTAAGGGGGCTCACGATTTATGTGTTTAGGGGCTCATGCCCAACCACACTCACAGAGTTGCCAACTTTGAGCCAGAGGTGAGAGTGAGACATTGCGAGGATAAAGCGACCAAGCCCGAGGGAGCGAAGTGACTGAGCGGAGTCCCCCCTCCCACGGTAGGGAGCTTTTGCATTTTTTGACTTGAAATTGTGCAATCTGGTGCATAAAAACATGATCCAACAACATAGCTTACAACCAAAAATGAGTCCCGAGGGAGCGAAGCGACCGATTGCTGGGGCAGAGCCAGAGGGGGAGGGTTTGGGAGGGGGTATCCCCCTCCCACGGGGAAGATTTTGCATTTATATACTTGAAATGGTGCATTCTGGTGCATACAAACATAAAACATATGCGTCATGATCCAACATCATAGCCAAAAATGGGAGCGAAGCGACTGAGGGCTGGGTCAGAGCCAGAGGGGGAGGGTTTGGGAGGGGGTATCCCCCTCCCACGAGGAAAATTATGCGTTTATATACTTGAAATTGTGCAATTTGGTGCATAAAACATAAACCATATGCCACATTATGTATGATCCAACAACATAGCTTACAGCCAAAAATGAGTCCCGAGGGAGCGAAGCGACGACGAGGGCTGGGTCAGAGCCAGAGGGGGAGGATTTGGGAGGGGGTTTCCCCCTCCCACGGGGAAAATTTTGCATTTATATACTTGAAATGGTGTAATTTGGTGCATAAAAACATAAACCATATGCCACATTATGTATGATTCAACAACATAGCTTACAGCCAAAAATGAGTCCCGAGGGAGCGAAGCGACGGCGAGGGCTGGGTCAGAGCCAGAGGGGGAGGATTTGGGAGGGGGTTTCCCCCTCCCACGGGGAAAATTTTGCATTTATATACTTGAAATGGTGTAATTTGGTGCATAAAAACATAAACCATATGCCACATTATGTATGATTCAACAACATAGCTTACAGCCAAAAATGAGTCCCGAGGGAGCGAAGCGACGGCGAGGGCTGGGTCAGAGCCAGAGGGGGAGGATTTGGGAGGGGGTTTCCCCCTCCCACGGGGAAAATTTTGCATTTATATACTTGAAATGGTGTAATTTGGTGCATAAAAACATAAACCATATGCCACATTATGTATGATTCAACAACATAGCTTACAGCCAAAAATGAGTCCCGAGGGAGCGAAGCGACGGCGAGGGCTGGGTCAGAGCCAGAGGGGGAGGGTTTGGGAGGTGGTATCCCCCTCCCACGGGGAAGATTTTGCATTCATATACTTGAAATTGTGCAATTTGGGGCACGTCACACAAACAGCAAGAGCAATAACAGCCTACACAGGACCTACGTGGACCGGTACACAAAAATCCACCCCAGACGTACCATACGCAAGTTACACAACAAACTGAGATAATTTGTTTGCGCGCGAAGCGCGCAGCGAAAACGTTAAATGGATGTATAACTTAGTTTTTAAACGTTAGAATTAACAAGTATTGGCTGATACATTTAATTTGTTCTTTTCCTTTTTCTTGCTTTCTTTCTTTCTTTTCTTTTTTTTCCTTTTTTTTGAGGGGGGGGGGGGCTTTTTTGGGGGGCAAAAACGCGTTTTGCCCCCCCACTTTTTGGATTGGGGGGGGCGGCCGCCCCCCTGCCCCCCCACTTCCGGCGCCTATGCCAACGTGACAAATCAAGTCAACAGATTCATCTGGAACAGCAGTAACGTTTGATATCTCCTCGGCTCTAATCCCTAACACTCCCAGTGTCAAAACCACAGATGATATCCTGATTAATGTTATAAGTCTGAGAGTAGCATCCATGATGATTAAATCTCACTTTTAATAAGTAGTGGTTTAAAGATGATGCAATTGAGAGAATCTTGGATCTCGTGTACAAACCGATGATGAATGACACATTTCTGTGATTGAAGTGTACTTGATGTTACATTGCATGAATGAACATCACAGAGCGTTTTCATTCAATATATGGTAAAACCCAAAAAAGTACATTCATAATTCAGTTCATTCCTGTGTTACGACGTAGAGGGATATTTCCCTATTTAGAAACTTCCAAAATTTATTTTATATTCATACTAGAAAGAAGACTGGAAAATGTCTTCTGTTATCGATTAGAATCATGCGGTTCCTTGTTGACTACTTCAGTTCGGAGTTATAAATATCTAGACATTATGTTTGGGGCAACACATGGTTAGCAGTCATAGCGCGCCATTAATGGGTGTATAGCTGTATTGAGTACACTGGATTTTCACCTGTAATCTTTCTTACGTGTATATGTAGTGTGGCTGTCGTACACACGGGACTTCTTTATTGTCATAACCGAATGGATCGTTGATTAATTCAGTCAGTTCACCATTTGAATTTATTTTAGCATCTGAAAAGAAGTTGAAATCATGAATTTTAGTGTACATGGTATTATTATCATGAAAATGTATGTGGTTTTGACACTGGGATTGTTAGGGATTAGAGCCGAGGAGACATCAAACGTCACTACTGTTCCAGATGAATCCGTTGACTTGATTTGTCACATTGGTACAGGTACTGTGACCTGGACAACACCAACATATAATAATAATGTTCTGACCATCATATCGTGTAATGAAAATTTTGACCCTTGCAGTGATCCGGATAGTATTATTAAAGACCATGCTAGATACAGCGCAAAGCGGAATGAGACCACGTCGATATTGAACATTAATGTTACAGAATCTACACCTCCTTCATACAAGTGTCGATTGGATGATATTGTTGTTCAATCTTTCAAATTGATCGCATCAACCCGAAATATATTCAGCCACCATCATGCAGCGTTGCACCAGGTCTAGGTCAAAAAGATCTCGATATCACACAACTTCGACTCATTTGCGAATCACAAACTTCCACAAATGGCATCGACCTTAATCTTCAAATAAAAGTGGATGAAAAAGTGGTGGCGAGTTCGTCACCAAAGGTTACCCATGTGATAAGTTATGACACGTTCAAGAACAGTCTACCCGGTGTGTGTGAGTTGTCGATATTGAACAACTGGAATTGCACATTCCCCTCTTACATCAGCATCGTGTCTACATTTAGAGGCCGGGACATGGAGTTTACATGCTCCATTGGGGAAGATGTGGCAGAAGGACATATTTCCTGGACGTTTCGAAGGTCAGATGGAGAAGTGAACATAACAAGTCGATCATGGACTCGACGCGAAGGGAGATCAATGATGCTGCAGGGGATCACTGAACTCGATGACGGGAGCGTGATTGAGTGTCGAGTTTATCGAGATGCCAATAAGACAGATATCACCTCTGTTGGATTGTACATGATTAATCTACAGAACAGTGATTTGACTACTATAACATCAAATGGAGAGATGAACACCGAAATGAAGAAAAGCAGAAAGTATACAAAAATGTTTGTCGTTGTGTTTTCATTGTGGATTATCACGGTATCCACGTTCGTAGCATTCAAATTGTATGTAGGCTCTTTTACGTACAACCAAGATATGCTAGAAATCCCAGATGTTGATGTTAGCACCCATAACACGACTGTGACAAGCGATCCAACTAACACATCGGGAGGTGGTATTCTTAACGTTCGTTTTACTGGTAGTGAACAAGCGATTGATGAAGATGGTTATGAGATCCCGATGCGATTGAAGACTGTTATATATTGAGACCATGTGCTTTAATTACCTTGGGAGTAGTACATGTGGGAGGTGTGCACTGCTTGGTAGCTGGTAGTGAAGTGAGGTCCAATGCTGTACATGCAAAGCACATTGTATTGTAGCATGCCTATTGAAAAGAGTGCTCTGCTGTCCTCTGTTGGCCCATATAGGATAACTGCATTCCACAGTAGTTGAACCCAGCTGTCTATTGTTCAGTGCCTATTGTTACTTTAGGCAGTAGACTCAATGTACTTATATAACACTCCTTCCCTTCTTTTAAGACGAGTGTCCATGATCTAAAATGATCAAATCAAACATTGGCGCGATCAATCCTTCTTGTAGCCGCGTCAACAAATCTCAAACGTTCAATTATATTCACTCCGTCCTGGAGAACAAATCAAAGCGGCTCCTACTTGGAGATTCATATAGTCCATTCCTTTTTGGAGTTTAGCAAATGATAAGCATGCATTCTGGTACTTTTTCTTTTCTTAAAGTTCTCCATTAACAAAATAAATGCATGCATCCTTCTCGTTGAAGTTATTTATAAGTCAACCTGTCCGGAGGGTGTCGATGACGAAGAGGGAACCGACGCATCTCTGGTGTAGGCGCGAGTTCAACTCTTTCCTCCCCCTCCAGCTGGACATCAGCATCGGGTTGATCAGGTGCATCAAGTTGCGGGGGCTGGAATGAAACTGGAAAATCCTCGTCCGTCAGGGTAGATCGATCAGACTGATGAGACGTTCCATCAATGATATGATCCAAATGAACATGTTTCTGCCTGTCCCCAATCTGCACAATATATCCCACTGGTCCCAGTACTTGCAGGATCATCCCATTTTCCCATTTGTCCTTCCCTCTGAACGATCGAATGAGAACTTGTTGTCCAGGTGAGAACTGGCGTATTTTGGAACGCTTGCCATCATGTGCCCTTTTAGCTGCTTGCTGCTTCTTTTCTACAGTTTCTGCTAGAGAAGGCTTGATGAGACTCATCCTGGTCCGTGGCTGTCTCTTCAAAAGCAACTCTGCTGGGGTGCGTCCAGTCAGAGAATGTGGAGTGTTGCGATACACAAAAAGAAAATTTGCAATCTTGTGCTGAATCGTCATACTACTCTGCTTGTACGACTTCAAATACTGCTTCACTGTTTGTACGCAACGTTCCGCTGCTCCATTCGAAGAAGGATGATAGGGTGGAGTCCTTATGTGATTGACTCCGTTCTGTTTCATGAATTCCGCACACTCAGCCGAAATGAACTGCGGTCCATTGTCTGATACGAAATGTTCAGGTAGGCCATGGATCGCGAAAATATGACGCAACACGTCAATCATGGCACTGGTTGTCGTAGATTTCATTGGAAAAACTTCCATCCACTTTGAGTACACATCCACAAGTATGAAGAAAGACTGGCCATCTAGCTCCGCAAAATCTGCATGTACTCTCTCCCATACTCTTGATGGCCATTTCCACGAATGAAGGGGTGTTGTCGCTGGTTGATTCCTTGTGTGAAGACATGCATTACAGCTCCGCACTAACGACTCAATGTCCTGGTCTAGGCGTGGCCACCAGAAGTAACTCCTAGCCAGACTCTTCATACGGCTCATCCCGATGTGTCCATCATGTAACTCTGTCAGAATCTGGGTTTGCAGACAACCTGGGATGATGACCCGTAGTCCCCATATCAAGACATCCTGCTCAACCGAGAGCTCGTGACGGCGGCTGAAAAATGGCTTAAGACGATCATCATCCACCGTATTCGGCCATCCCCTCTGGGTGAACTCCAATACTCGCGATAGCACTGGGTCTTTTCCTGTAGCCGCTGCAATCTCTTGTGATGTCACAGGCAATTCACCAACATGAGTGTAGTGGTAGATGCTTTCCTCATCTCCAGCATGATCAGTGTGAATCGGAAGTCTTGATAGACAATCTGCATTCATGTGATGAGAGCTGCCTTTGTACACGATGTCGTAGCTGTAAGCTGACAATATCAGTGCCCAGCGCTGCAATCTCGCTGCTGCTATTGTTGGAACACCAGTCTTCGGCCCTAGTATCCTTACTAGTGGCTTATGATCAGTCAGAAGTGTGAACTGCCGTCCATAGATGTAAGGGTGAAACTTTTTCACTCCAAAGATCAGCGAAAGCGCTTCTTTTTCCAGCTGTGCGTAGTTCTGCTCGCTCTTTGTCAATGTTCGTGATGCGAACGCTACTGGTCGTTCTTCTCCATCAGGCATTATGTGCGAGAGAACAGCTCCAATTCCATATGGTGAAGCATCACATGCGAGGCACAGGGGAAGATTAGCATCGTAATGAGCAAGAACTTGAGCTGATACTAACTGGTCCTTTGCTGCCTTGAATGCCTCGTTACATTCATGTGTCCATTTCCATGGTGTGTAGCTTGACAGCAATGCATTGAGTGGATGGATTACAGATGACAGGTTGGGTAGAAACCTTGCGTAGTACTGCAACATGCCAAGGAAGGAACGAAGCTCTTGCACATTCTTTGGCTTGGGTGCATCTTTCACGGCTTGAACCTTCTCCGGCGTAGGATGTAATCCCTCAGAATCCACTATGTATCCAAGGTACTTAACTCTGGGTTCCATGAACTCACACTTGGTCAGCTTCAGTCGAAGACCATTCTGCTCAAGGCGTTGGAGTACTGCATCCAATCTTGCTAGATGCTCCGATTCTGTTTTTCCTGAAATGAGCATGTCATCAAGAAAACAAACAACTCCATCGAGTCCTTGCAGAACTTGCTCCATCGCTGCTTGAAAGATAGCTGGAGCACTAGCCACACCGAACGGAAGTCTTGTATATTGATACAGGCCACGGTGTGTATTGACGGTGAGATACTTGCGAGAATCCTCATCCATGATCATCTGTTGATAGGCCTGCGATAAGTCGAGCTTGGTGAAATAGCAACCACCTGCTAACGTCGAGAACAAATCCTGCGGGTTGGGTAACGGATACTTGTCCACATCCAGCACAGGATTGATCGTTGTCTTGTAGTCACCACAGATTCGCACTGAGTTATCCGACTTGGGTACAACTACAATTGGCGCAGCCCACTCGCTATGTGATACTGGAATAATGATTCCTTGTTCCATGAGTTTATCCAGTTGTTCCTCCACCTTTTCTTTCATTGCGTAAGGCACTGGTCGAGCTTTATTGAAGCGAGGATGAGCATCATCTTGGACTCTAATCTTAGCTCTGTGATTGGTCATCGTACCAAGTCCTGGCTCGAAGACTGCTTGATGCCTGCTCTTGATCTCAGATAGCCCTTGGTGTCAGCAACCACCATGACATCAGTGATGACTTGATCACCGTAACGCACTTGAACTTGTGCTTGACCCAGAAGAGGCAATGTAGCTCCAGAATATGTTCTGAATGTGTATGTGGGCTTGTCCAAAGGAATGTGCTTCAATTTCTCATGATACATGTCTGCCGGGATGACGCTCATTGAAGCACCAGTATCAAGTTCCATGTATACCGGCTTGTCATCAATCTCAACAGTCACTCTCAATGCATCCTCACTTGATTTCTGCGAAACAGTGAACAGTCCAAGAGTTTGCACATCATTCCTATCTGTCTTCAGCGATTCAGATGCAACAAATTTGGTTGATTTGCTTCTGCATACAGCTGCCAAATGGCCAACTTTCCCACAGTTGTTGCATTTGTACGTCTTGTACTTACAGGTTGACGGGTCATGGTCTCCTTTTCCACACCGATAACAGACCTTCCTCTGCTTTGAATTCGGGAAGTGTGGTTTCCTCTGTGAGCGTGAGTGCTGCTTGGGCGTCCGAGAACTGTATCCGGTACTGCTAGCACTAACTTGATTGACTTCACCACCTCTGAACGCAGCTTCTCCCTTCATCTCCATTACACGGGTATCCTTGTCCGCTAACTCCATTGCGATTGCACAGTCAAATGCCCTATCAAATGTTAGGTCCGCTTCACTCAAGAGCCTCTTCTGAACGACTCTGCTCTGCAGACCACACACAAACTTATCTCTCAGCGCCTCAGAAAGAAATGCACCAAACTTACATGTGTTTGAAAGTCTCCTCAACTCGGCTGCATAGTCAGATATGGATTCATGCGCTAGCTGGTTCCGTTGATGAAATCTATATCTCTCTGCTATGACCAATGGCTGTGGAGAGAGATGATTGGTCAATGTAGAAACCAAATGCGTATAAGCCTTGCTTGATGGCTGCTCCGGGCCGACTAAATTTTTCAGAAGTGAGTAAGTCTTTGCTCCAATGACACTCAAAAATACAGGAACTTTCTTCCCATCTGGCACATCATTTGCTGCTAGAAACTGCTCAAACCTTTCAATATAGGTGGCAAAATCCTCTGTAGCAGAGCTGAACTCTTCAATCCTGCCAAAATTCATCGTGAAATCCAGTTACCTCGTCGCCACTGTTATATATTGAGACCATGTGCTTTAATTACCTTGGGAGTAGTACATGTGGGAGGTGTGCACTGCTTGGTAGCTGGTAGTGAAGTGAGGTCCAATGCTGTACATGCAAAGCACATTGTATTGTAGCATGCCTATTGAAAAGAGTGCTCTGCTGTCCTCTGTTGGCCCATATAGGATAACTGCATTCCACAGTAGTTGAACCCAGCTGTCTATTGTTCAGTGCCTATTGTTACTTTAGGCAGTAGACTCAATGTACTTATATAACAAAGACAAGATGCATGTCAATTGATGACAGTGGGGTAGCTACAGGATCCATCACTGATCCAGAAGGCAGTCGCTATGGAGTCGATAGAGTCATTGATGACGGTGGATATGAAGTTCCAATGGTGGCGAAACAAGTGCGTCCATCGAAGAAGACCAAGATACCGGCGGTTACCAAGGTAACTGATCACTTTGATTCCAGAATTGTCAGCTCTCCGCAGTCGAGTTCATCTTACCGGGACATTATCGATGAGGATGGGTATGCAGGAGCAAATCAACAACCGCGTCAATCAAAGAAGGTCCGAGGAACAGCAGACAAGTCTGGCCTCAACTCTGTGAACCAAATAGGAGGATGTTCTCGTGAAAGATGCGATGTCGTTGATGAAGATGGATATGAGATGACTTTGGTGAAGATGGCACATCACGATGAAGAAGCCGTAATGGATGAGAGAAAGGCGTCTCAACAAGATGAACAATACCACAAATACGAAGACATGAGCTCGAGTATGTTGGATTATCAATACGAATGCATGAAACAACTCACCTATGAAAACTGTTTGAAGTAAATTTCCCTTCGTAAATTTGTCGTCAACATTATTTGTTCAAAATTAAGAGCCGTCATATATTCTTCATTTAAACAAATATTATACAACCTTTAGTAGATATAACAACATAGGAGAATCTAATTATCAAATAATTTTATGATTAAAATTAAGATGGGTGTGATAATACTCATAATACTTTTCAGTCGATGACAACAAACTTTTCTCCTACTGTTTTGTGGGGTTTGATGCATGAAACTTCAATAATTAAGCAGGCTTGTCAGCTGTGTGCAGCGTGGTTGGTTGGCCTGATTGTTTTTTGGGGGGCGGAGGGGGCACACATATTATTATTATCATATAATGATATAGAATAGTCTTAGAAACGAAATTCTTATAAAACATAACATAGTGTTATATCTAAATAAATCACTTATCGTACATCATAAAAAGAAGTGAATATGTAAATTATGGAGATGAAAATATGTCTCAAATGCAATTTAATTGTCTGATTCACATGTAGTGCACAGTATATGCATGCAATTATCTTTTAAAAATCAACTGTTCAGAGTTTAAATATTTCACAACAAAGTTATGATTTACTCTTCAATTAAATTGTATTAATTGAATGTAGACATAATGCGAGTAAAATAGAGTACAGTTATATCTCAATTAGAAAGCGGTCTTATTGTAAAATTCAAATAAAGCACTTAGAGCAGCGTTTCTCAACCAGTGGGCCGCGGCCCACTGGTGGGCCGCGAAGCTCTCTCAGGTGGGCCGCGAGGTCGGCCAAAATGAAATTTTAACAATTCTGTGGTAGCTAGTCCACGTCCTGGCTGATTTTATTCGATGTGCAATAAGATTTTGCTTCATGTCAAGTCAAATTTCCTTCCCAAGTATGCACCAGATAGCATGATTTCAAGTTAAATATTGCAAAATCCCCCTTACCGTGCACGGGCGGACACCAACCTACGATCACACCCTCCCATCACCCTTCCCCCTCTCGGTAATTGTTTCGCTCCCTCATGTAATCGGTCTTGTCTACGTCTAGAATACAATGTTCATGTTGTTGTATCATAAATAGTGTGGCTTTTGATGCACTGTTTGAACTGTATAATGTCACTTTGCGAATATTTTTGGGGGTGCATATTTGACGCGTTTACCTACATTACATGTTGCCAAGTCAGAATTTCCTATCTAGGTATGCACCAAATTGCACAGTTTCAAGTCCAAAAATGCAAAAGCTCCCTCTCGTGGGAGGGGGGACACCCCCTCCCACACCCTCCCCCTCCCCCGCTCAATCGCTTTGCTCCTTCGCAATATTCGGTGGTGATGCGGATTTGGTTTAGCCCCCCCCCCCCAAAAAAAAAAACCATGTCCCCCATCAAATCACGACTTGATTTTCTTATTTCCCATAAGCAACCTCAAGTGTCCCATTGAATGAATGTAGAGTTGTTTGGCATCGCAACTGACAAATAGATACCACACAGTTTTCTTATTGTTATTTTATTGTCATTTTTTCATTTTTCCAAATATGTTCTTGTAAGGTGGGCCTCCAAAAATGTGTAGGAGCCAAAGTGGGCATCGGGTTAAAAAAAGGTTGAGAAACGCTGACTTAGAGCATAATAAGCTACCAATTTTGTTTACATACATTATAGTAGTATAAGTATAAACAGAGTGTAAACACCATCCAAATAAATATTCTACTTCACTTGTAAATTATACATGCATCTAATGATCTGTTTCTGAAAATATGATACAGTAAACTGTGAACAGTGAAGTGTTATACAGTTAAATGCAAACATTGTGCCTCAGCCTGTAATGTAGAGTTAATTGTATTTCACAGTGATTTTCCTTTTATTTCATGGAACATAAATATTGGTAATTTGAATTAATTGGTGGTGTTGGCCTCATGATTTATAAGTAGCTTTTGGTAATACATTATGATCATTGTTTATAAGAGGAAGTGTGAATAAAAGGGACTCGGAAAAAATATAAGGCATGCAATGAGAATGGATTGAAACCGAAACGTACCGATGTCTTGATCAAGTATCAAACTTATCCTTGTCAACAAAGTAACAATGTCACTTGTTAATAATTTGAATGCATAATATCCCGTGTAAAAATAAATATGTAGAAAGGGATTCAGACGAACAGGTTTTAGCCATATGATTTTTAAACCGAAGCATGTATGGCGATATTAAGCAGTCTACTTATCAGTATCCAACAATGTAAAATATATCACGTGTACGGCATCAACGAAGCAATATGTTGGAGTAGCGCCCCCTTTCTACCCCTCCCAACCAAAAGAATATGACAATTTGAGTGGGCAAAATAATGTTCCTAAATTCATGTTTGATATGTATTTTAATTCAAATTTATTTATTTTTAGTGATATTCCGTCCCAACATAACAGCATGTTAAATGATTCAACTCCACTCACCCCTCGTCGGTCGGCAAATGAAAGGGCAGTTTGGGCGATAGTATCGAAAAATATCGTTTTTCGTTTTTTTGCATATTCGGATAGAGTATCAAAATACCTTTCCAATGATGTTTTCAAATTTTCCAGATTTGCCCGAAATCCGGAGATAATCCCCAATAATCAAAGGGCGATATCGCCAAACTGCGCGATTTCGGCAATTAAAAGGGCACTATCGCGCGCGCCCTTCTTCACATTCGCAAAGTGGAGTGAATTTCGGTAAATGAAAGGGCACTCCCTATACCGTACTGTGTTGAAGGCAGTGTGTAGTGTAAGAGCATCTCCTTGAAGATCATAATTGTGGTTTTTTTTAAGGCGTATCATAGCATAAGATATGTTCACATAATCAACAAGTTTCCCAGATATAATCTGTATGCAAATTTATGCAAATTTATGAAAATTTATGCAAATTAGGGAAGCCATTTTGTAAAAATATCATCTATGATATTTCATCCATCAATAAATCTACTTTTACATTTTTTTTCTCTCTTTGTTCATGTTGTAAGGGTTAAGGATGATGTTAAAATTATTCGTGAGGTGACATATGACTTTGTGACGTCATGATATGCAAATTGGCCATAAATTTGCATAAAACTCCATTTTCTTTAGATATAATGATGATTATATCATGATATTACCTGAAAAATAAACGTTAGTCAATATCTATATATCAGAACCGCAGAGTGGAATTCATCTCAATGTGATAACAATAGTAATACCTTCCCTCCGCATCTTTTTATGCAAATTTATGCAAATTAGGGTAGATTTTTCTGAAAAAATATTATATGTGATATTTCTTACAGCAAGTAAGATATATGAACACATAGTGTCACTATTTTGATGCTGTAAGAGTCAGTGATCGTGATCGAATTATACATGACGTGGCCAGTTGAATTTGTGACGTCACAATATGCAAATTATGACATAAATTTGCATAAAAACTGAATTTCATTGCATATGATGATGATCAATGCTACATTATACCCCCAAATCAAATTTGTATTAATGTCTCTATATCAGAAACGCAAAATAGTAAAATACATTGAAATATGAAGATATCATTCATATTTTCTCTCCGTATCATCTTATGCGAATTTATGCAAATTATGGTAGCCATTTTGAAAAAAAAATAATATTTGATATTTCATCCATTAATATAAATACAATAACGTCTAGTGTCTCCATGTTTTGTTATAAGGTTGAAAAGGTTAAACATAAAGCTAAAGATAAATATCAGGCTACAGATAAAGGCGACTAGTTGAGTTTGTGACGTCATAATATGCAAATTAGACCAGATATTTGCGTAAGACTGCATTTTCATTACATGTAAAATGTAATGATGATACTTTGTTATGCCCCAAAATAAAACTTAACTCAATGTCTTTATAGTTATACTGACAAACGCAGAGTGGAAGATATTCGAATGTTATGAACAAAGTTTGTTTTCTTTCCGTATTGTTCAGCGTAAATTTATGCAAATTAGGGTAGCCGCTTTGGAAGAAAAAAATCTTTGATATTTCATCCAGCTATGAATATACATTACCGAATAGTGCATATATATACTCATATATACGAGAAAGGATCCTGATGGAACTATGGATGTGTTAACCAATTGACTTCGTGACATCATAAGTAATATTGTTTTGCCGTAAAAAAAAAAAAAAAACACCTTTTCTCTATATCAGAAAAGGAGTGTAAAATACATTCACATGTGATTATTATTTTTTGCTCAAGCTTTCTGTACCGTCTGTAATGTCACAATTCATGCAAAATTAATCTAGTTGCCGACAATAGTATAGCAGTGACATAATGAATCTCAATAACTATTGGAGATAAATTTATATAAGATTCCACACCCACACAGCAGCTACCTCAAGGCAATATACCACAATTCCTCCCCCAGGATGGTGTTTCACAACAATCATTAGTTGAATGTATCGCTAAGTTGGACGTAAAAAGTTTTAAGAGGCATTAGGTTCTTTGAAAAGTTGTTTAAAAGTCCTTTTTCAAAGGCATAAAATATTCTTATTATTTTCTATTATCAAGGAGATTCCATGTTTTTGATGTAAAATATATATATGACAGTCTAAAAGCGTTGATATTTTATTTCGGGCTACACAAGTCATGGCTTTCCGTAATAGTTCAGTCCAACTTAGAGTTAAGTTCAACATCTTTGTGACCCCTCCCTCCCCCCCCCCCCCCCCCCCCCCCCCAGTTGTGTGTGGTCGCGGTATCAGCTGGCTTCATCCTTTCATTTAAAGGGCCCTGCAACCCAAATGCATGTTGTCCTCTGTTCATCTGTATTAGTGTACACATTCAATATTTGTAAACGGTTTGAACCAAATATGTTTTGTATATTTTTAAACATTTTATCATTTATTTGTCTTCATGTTGCTAAGCCCCACCTCCTAAAAAACCCTCCAGAGCAAATTCTATTGTAGACCTGCAGTGACATCATTTGTCAATCACTGGTCAGCTACCATGATTAGGCTAATAACAATAGCATCACACGGTTGAATAGAATACCAACTCACACAACTTCAATTACAATAGCTGTTGCTATGTCAGAAGAAAAGCACTGTCTAAGCTATTGTATGGAGGTATGCAGGGCATGTTTTTGTGTGGATGTTCTTTTTGTACTTTTATCTTTTGTTAATCCCATGGTAGCTGACCAGTGATTGACAAAATGATGTCACTGCAGGTCTACAATAGAATTTGCTCTGGAGGGTTTTTTAGGAGGTGGGGCTTAGCAACATGAAGACAAATAAATGATAAAATGTTTAAAAATATACAAAACATATTTGGGTCAAACTGTTTACAAATATTGAATGTGTACACTATACAGATGAACAGAGGTCAACATGCATTTGGGTTGCACGGCCCCTTTAATATAATTTCATTTATTGACTCATAACACCAAAACAAGGAAATAATTTACAATGTAAAACAAAACAAATAAATAATACATAAATATAAAGATTGTACAATACAAATAAATGAGATAGGACTATATGAAGGGACCATAATTAAAGATAAAAGAATCTTGGTGGGGATGGTCTTTATTTATTTATCAAAATATAATGTTCCCGGCAGTCGAATTACTTTGTTAAATCTAGAAATAAGGTTATTGAAAATAGTTTTGCATCCAAAGCACATGTTATATGGTGAATAAATTCTATAAGTGCTGAAGAGGTGGAGTGTTGAGGCCTGAAGCCAAACTGATTAGAAAATAACAAATCATTTTTTTAAATAAATTTGAATTATACATACATCTTTCCAATTAAGATCTTTAAAAATTTGGATAATAAAGAAAATGGTCGATAATTCGAAAATAAACTATGATCACCTTTTTTTATAAATCGGTATAACTTTAGCAATTTTCATTTAGGTAGGAAAGATGCCATGCAAGAAAAGAAAAATTAAAAATTCGACATAGAGGTTCAGCTATTAAATGTATTACCCTTTTCACAACAGAAATTGAAATATCCTCAAATCCTGGGCTTGTTGCACTTTTCATTCCGAGAATGATATCAATAATCTCACGAGAACTTACGGGTGAACAAGAAACATGGATTGGGAATTAAATGAGACATTAAAATGACAACCAGAATTAACATCATGACTGTACCGATTCCTTCAATAAATTGGATGCAGCATTTACAAAATAATCATGAAAACTATCAGCAATTTCATGGTCTGGAATTGAAATATGCATCACTTACAAAATTTGCATTTGATGATTTCTTTTTTTACCAAGAAAATTGTTTATAACCTTCCATGTAGCAGACATATTACCTATAGTATCTTTAAATTTAAATTCTTAATATTTTCTTTCTGCTTTACGAGACTCAAACGTGAACTTGTTTCTCATCTTTGTATACTTTCTATCAGAGGGGTTTTTAAAAATCTATCGTTTATACAAATTCAACTTCTTCCTTGACATAGTTTTAAATGAGAATGAAACCAAGGTTTCTAAAATGTATTTTTTTCTATATATATTTACTATGGGAAAACATTCATCGTATAACGACACAAAAATTGCTAAAAAGGTATTGTAACACTCATATTGAGAAGGCCATTTAACATTACTTAGTTTATGGCAAAATATAGCAATATTTGCATCAGTTATTGCACGTTTTTTAATAAAAGAATCGGAATTGTTTGTACGCTAGGTGATCGCTTACATCAGAAATAAATATACCCGAGTGAATAACATCGTCCTCATTTGTTAAAACATTGTCTGAAACAGAAGCCGATTGACTGGTAATTCGTGTCGGAGCTTTGATAAGTGGCAAGTGCTGTATCATCGAGGAATGTTTTCACCACGACAACGATGGATGCCCGGGAGGGCAGGGGGGGGGGGGGGGGGGGGGGCGGTACACTCATGTATAATGTAAAACGGATATTTGCCGCTTAAAGGGGTCTTGAAAACCAAATGCATGTTTACTCCTGTATATGTATTGGTTTACACATTTGTAATTTGTTTTCGAAATTTTAAAAATATGTTTCGTATATTTTTAAATATTGTATCATTTATGTTTCTTCATGTTGCTAAGCCCCACCTCCTAAAAAAAAACCTCCAGAGTGAATTCTATTGTTGACTGGTGGTGACATCATCTGTCAATCACTGGTCAGTTACCATGAGATTAGCAAATTAGATGAAAGTACAGAAAGATCATGCACACAAAAGCATGCCCTGCACGCCTCCAAACAATAGCTTAGACATGCTCTTCTTCTGACAAAGCAACTGCTATTGACATTGAAGGTGTGTGAGTTGGTATTGTATTCAACCATGTGATGTTATTTGTAACTAAGTAGTGAATGACTGATGGGACTGATGTCACAACCAGTCAACAATACAATTTTACTCGGGAGAGGTTATCAGAGGTCGGGGGGGGGGGGGGGGGGCTAGCACTATGGCGACAAATAACTAATACAATGTTTTTAAATATACAAAATATGTTGGGTCAAATGGTTTACAAATAGTTGACGGAAGATAACATGCGTTTTGGTTTACCTGGCCACTTGAAGAAAAAAAAAACCCGTTTTCACACCCGATTGCTGCTCTAAAGATACCCGACTTTCAAAAAATACCGCTCTTTAGACCCCCGGAATGAATTGGCTATTAAAGTAGTATGAAGACATATTAGTTTAAATGACCATTTCAACAAAATATTACATTATTATAAATGCTAATTAAGACATTCCCCATTAAGCCCTTCAAAAACAACCAATTACAACAAAACTTGTCTAATTTGACTTCTATTATACACACAACTTGAAATTATGTCACATTTCTGCGAATTCGTAATATTCTATGTACAACAATTAAAATAGCATCGTTTATGCAACAAAGCTATGTAAATAAATGCAATTCTAGTAACGTAAATTGTTAAATTGTTAAATCGTGTCATAATACCATTCAGGAAAAGGTCCTTTTATGTACACGTCAAAAATATTCTTAATTTATTTTTTATTCATTAGAACTTTTCATGCCTCTATCATGATGTTCACGACAACATCAGCTTGTCACCAGCGATTATAAAATGCCCTTATTAAACACGTAGTATAAATTAGTATGCCAAATGTATGTCCCTACAATACACGTTTAATAAGGGCGCGCGTATGACGGGCCAATAGTTGTATAGTTTCCTGCGCCCCGATTGGTCAAAACCGTACATCTACACCGTGGATGTATCGATGTATAGTTGTACATACTTATGTCATGTTTGGCCCGTCATATACGCGCGCGATAATGTCCTTCTTATCATGCGTATGCGCGGTGATTATGCATACGAAATCGGCTCATGAAAGGGCGATATGCAAATCGCCCTTTTATACATGCGCACTTTGGACTTTGCTTTGCGCGTAATAAGGGCGATGTAATAAAAGTTCATTTTCTTCGTTTTAAAACATAGATTTGACCTGTAAACCAAACACGGCGTTTATTTCTTATCACTTCATCATGTATTAAGCACACAACTTAATTTACTCATAATATATGAAATATAATGAAAATTTCCTTTACTTGTAAAAAAAACATGTATCGGTTTTTGCTATCGATAGCGTCATAATGCCCTTTCATTTGCCGACCGACGCCCTAATCTGTGTCCGCCCGGATTGTCCCTGGCTAAGATGTGCTGATAAATTAAATATTACACAATCCTATTTACATTATATTTTACTGCTTAAAGGGGTAGTACAGCTTTGGTAAGGCTGAGCTTTAATTAGTAACCAAAATGTGTACAGTTACATTACAAACTAATAGTAACATAACTCCACCATGCTTGAAAGGTAAATTACAAACGACTAAGTAAAAAGCCTGTTTTAATTTTTTTAAACGAGCTATTAAAACACAAGAGGGCGCTCTCTAAATAAGCATTGGTTTCAACCATTTTCATACAAGATTATGCATGTGATGTTTTGTTGAAATAATGATTAAATAGAGAGATCATCAACAACTATTTGAAAACCTCTTTTTGAAAGTTATTGAAAAAGTGTAAGCATTTTTTAAATTAAAACAAATCATCGAATAAATCTGGGGACCAGATTTATTCCGATCGGATATATTCATTGATATTTTAGCCGTTTCTGAACCGACTTTGATAAAATAAAGTTTATTCTGTCATTAAAATGTTCTACTCTTTAAAATGTTTCATTATCTCACAGAAAATGTATTACCAAAACAGAACTACACCTTTAAGATACATGTTTGGTTGTGAAATTTCGAAGACTTCGCTCATCAAAATGATTTTCTTTTCAACATGCCACATCTCCAAATGGAAATGCGTGCGACATTGTCTTTTTAATGACATATTCACGACCGATACTCCCACTTGCCTCCCCCGTTTATAAAATGCGTACCATATCGGTTATTTGAGAAGGGCAAAACTTAATCATGTTAATTGCTTGTTGGGGACAATTTATAATAATTTATCAAAACTAGTACTATAGGTGAAGTGGAGAGACATTTTAAGAGTGTTTAGAAACCAGCTCTTCAATTCCACCACTTATAGAAATGACAGCATGACATAATTTGTATTTGTCCGTTGCAATGGTTAATAGGGACAATACATCCTAACGAGCCATCACAATCACATATTGATACATGATATGAAGATATGTATTTTTGAATGTATGGTCTACTCATCGAGAAACTTTAATCTTCAACTTTATATGGCGGAAGTGTCAAAATTGTTTTGTGTAAACATTTTGTTAGATAAATACGTGTAGGCAAAATGAGGCTCAAAAAACTATTGAAACTAACTTGTATTTCATATTTAGTGTGCATATTTTCTCTCGCCCTTTGTGGTGACAATGTTGTGGAAAAGGCTGTTGTAGAGGGAAGAAACGTTACGTTAACTTGCAATGCAAGTAATGATACAAGTGAAATAGAGTGGATTGCGCTGGTGAATACCGACAAAAACTATCCAATCTTTGTAGCTAATTGTAAGGTTAATACAAACTACTGTGTTAATTTACTCCCAGGATACTATGGAACTCGTCAGGGCTCCATTTCTCAGTTAACGTTCATCGTTTCTTCTGACATTAGGCCGTTTTATGAATGTATGTTGGGGACTGAAGTTGTTCAAACATTCACCTTAACTGTTATCGATGTTGGACAAATCGTGCCACCTGAGTGTTCAATCTTTCCTAAATTTGTGACTGGACAAACTGACGTTAAAACTGTCGATTATACATGCGAAACGAGCGCGTTTTACGGGCTTGTGCCACATCTAAGTTTATCATTCGGACTATACGGTATAAGTAATGTCGAATCGTCGTCATTGTTACTGAAAACTCCTTTGGACTTCAATGCCTTTAAAAACGTTTCGAATGCATCATGTATATCGTCCCACGGAGATTTAAATGAAAACCATACGTGCTCCTTCCCGGTTTACGTTGACGTCCGGCACGTACTAAACGGACACGATGCTGAATTCGAGTGCGAGCTCAAATCAAGCGAGACTTTTGAGATCACATGGAGTCTCGTTGACGAGTACATCGGAGATGTGGAAATTAAGAATCGATCATGGACCCGACAAGGAGGAAGATTCATGTTGTTGCAGGATATCATTGACAGCGATGTGGGAAGGATCGTCGTGTGCAAAACATTCGGACCTGAAACGCCATCCAATCTGGTTGCTGTTGGTTTTGACCTGATATATCGTGTTCCTAGCACAAGCATGGCCCTATCTACTAAACAACAAGAGCCAACCAGTAAACCTGATGCGACGAATAAGGCACCTGATGAGAATACATACATCACTCTGACTGTTGTTTTCATACTACTGGAACTCATCACAATAACCCTTATTGTTGCCTTTGTTGTCTACGCAAAAATCCGCATCGTTTCATCTCGAAAAGGTGAAGATAAACCTATCCGTGTTAGAGGTGACTCTGTCAGGCAAGGAACGCAAGCCAGAGGTCATGCAGAGCTTCCCGTGATCGAAGATATTGATGATAACACCCATGCACATGACATGACCGTGACAAGCGACCGAACTAATACATCGGGAGGAGGTGTTCTTAACGTTCGTTTCACTAGTAGTGAACAAGCGATTGATGAAGATGGATATGAGATCCCAATGCGATTGAAGACAGCATGTATGTCAGATGAGAACAGTGGGGGAGCTAAAGGATCCATCATAGACAGCAGCACTGGAAGTGATCCAGGAAGCAGTTGCTATGGAGCCGATAGGGTCATTGATGAGGGTGGATATGAAGTGCCAATGGTGGCGAAACAAGTGCGTCCATCGAAGAAGACCAAGATACCAGTGGTTACCAATGTAACTGATCACTTTGATTCCAGAAATGTCAGCTCTCCACAGTTGAGTTCATCTTACCGGGACATTATCGATGAGGATGGGTATGCAGTAGCAAATGAACAACCGCGCCAATCAAAGAAGGTCCAAGGAACAGCAAACAAGTCTGGCCTCGACTCTGTGAACCAAATAGGAGGATGTTCTCGTGAAAGGTGCGATGTTGTTGATGAGGATGGATATGAGATGACTTTGGTGAAGATGGCACATGAAGATGAAGAAGTAGTAATGGATGAGAGAAAGGCGTCTCAACATGATGAACATTACCACAAGTACGAAGAGATGACCTCTAGTGTGTTGGATCATCAATACGAATGCATGAAACAACTCACCTATGAAAATTGTTTGAAGTGAAATAATTGCACAGTGAATGTACAACAGTTAATTTCTGACGTCCTTTCAAAAAAGTTGTAAAAACTCGTTTAATTATTAGCTCTACCGAAACGTTTATTGTATTGATGTAATATGTGAATAAGGCACTTACTCCACAGAAGGATAATACAGTATAAAAAGACATATACTACATAATTGCGGAATATGTCTCCAAAATCATTGTTCATATTTAGTCTGCTGAACATGAACACTATACATGCATATTATGATCTATTCTTAAAAGTAGTATGCACTGAAATGTTCACAAAACAGTTTAAGGTTAACATTCACCGTTTACTATATTTCAAATGCAGCGGCATGTACAATAATGAGTATAATTATATTTCAATTAGAAAATTGTTACTTATATCTCACCCATGTGCTTTTCATGTTATCTCATGCACTACGAACACCTGAATGTTTAATTAATGTGGCTCTTGATGTTGTTATGCTCATAATGTGATTTAAAGAAACTGTTCGTGAATAAAAGTAATGGTCGTTATTTATAACAAAAAGAATGGATAAAGGGACTGGGGAAGATATTAGGCATGCAAAAAGCACGGTTTGAAACTGAATCGTATACCAATGTTTTGTTCAAGTATTAGACGTATCCTTGCCAACGAAGTAAACTATCAATTTCCAGCTACTTGAATCCAAAATAGCCCTTGTAATATGGAGAAAGGGAATCAGACGAATTGGTGTTACTGTTAAGCATGCGAGTTTAAAACTGAAACATGTAATGTTTACTTGTCAACAATGTAAAGAATATTGATTTCAAACTGTTTTGTTAAGAGGTGGAAATAACTTTGTTTCTTTGTGAGATATTTAATGTTATGTATGCCATTAGCAAAACATAGTATAACAGTGTGCAGGAATAACACCCCCTCCCCGCCCAACTATGTACAGACATAACCTGCGTAAAATAATATTACTAATATTTGTTATATACTTCAATTAAATGCAATTAAAATGCATTTATCAATCCACACATTCATTATGGGAAGAATAATTTGTTAGTGAAGAAAATGACACTGCTTATATTTTGTATGTACTTTAAATAAATTCAATTAAAATGCCTTGGTATTCAATCCACATATTACATTATGGAAATGATTCCACTCCTCCCCTACTCCCCCGGCCACCCCACACTTTCTCCATCCAGATTGTCCCTGGCTAAGAAGTGCTGATAAATCAAATATTACAGTTACAGATGTATTTTATACATGTTAGGTAATGACATTTAAAAGACTTAACTCATCAAAATTAATTTCTTTTTAACATGCTACATCTCCTCCAAATGGAAATACTGCTACTCAAACTAAAGTTCCTCCTCCCATGTGTATAAGATGCGCACAATATCGGTTCTTTGAGAAGAGCGCAACTTAATTGCTTGTTGGGCACATTGTATAATTAGGTGTAGTGTAGTGACATTTTATAAGTGTTTCGAAACCAGCTCTTCAATTCGACAACTTATAGAAATGATAGCATAACATTCATCATTTGTATTTGTCCGTTGTACTGTTGAATAGAGACAATGAATCCTAAAGAGCCATCAAAAGCACATATCGATACACTGATCTGCTGATACAAATGAAGAGATATTGGGAGATCCTGGGCTGCTCATCGTTAAAATAAATCTTCAACTTTATCTGGCGGAAGTGTCACAATACGCGGTCGCACGCTTATCGATTGGTTGCCTTCAAGACTTTCCATTAATAAAATCGCCAGCAATTGCAATTAAAAGTTGTTAGTTTTGAGGGAAATGTCTGTCCTTTGTTAGATAAACATCGGTTGGCAGAATGAGCCTCCTAAAACTTACGAAACTGAATTGGATTTTACTTGTTTTGTGTAAACATTTTGTTAGATAAATACCGGTGGGCAAAATGAGCCTTGACAAATTATTAAAACTGACTTGTATTTCACATTTACTGTGCATATTTTCCCTTGCCCTGTGTGGTGCCAATGTTGTGGAAAAGGCTGTTGTAGAGGGAAGAAACGTTACGTTGACTTGCAATGCAAGTAATACTGATACTGGTACGATACAGTGGAAATCGCCCCGGTATACTGGCGATAAATATCCAACTTCTGTAGCTTTTTGTGATGTCAATCAAAACTATTGTGATAATATATACCTAGGATACTATGGAACTCGTCAGGGCGCCGTTTCTCAGTTAACATTTATCGTTTCTCCTAACGTTAAACTTATCTACTGCGAGTCGGAAAATGAAGTTGTTCAAACATATACTTTAACTGTTATCGATGTTGGACAAATCGAGCCCCCCAAGTGTTCAATTTCTCCTAAATTCATGAGTGGGCAAATTTACATTGAAACTGTCGATTTTACCTGCGAGTCGCATGCGCTGGCCAGTATTGTGCCACATCTAAGTGTATCATTCGTACTAACAGGGAAAAGACTTAATATCGAATCGTCGTCATTGTTACTGGAAACTCCTTTTTATGTCAATACCTGTAAAAACCTTTCGAATGCATCATGTAAATCGTCCCTCGGAGATTTGAATGAAAACCGTACGTGTTCCTTCCCGGTTTATGTTGACGTCCGGCACGTACTAAAAGGAAACGATATCGAATTGAGTGCGACCTTCAGTCAAGTGAGAGTACCGATATCATATGGAGTCTCGTTGACAAGTACATCGGAGATGTGGACATCAAGAACCGATCATGGACTCGACATGGAAGAAGGTTCATGTTGTTGCAGGATTTAACTGGCAGCGATGTGGGAAGGATCGTCGAGTGCAAAACGTTCAGACCCGAAACGCCATCCAGTCTGGTTGATGTTGGTTTTGTTCTGATACATCGTGTTCCTGCCCCCAGTATGACCCCACCTACTAAACAACAAGAGCCAAACTTTACATCTAAAGGGACGAATATGGCACCTGACAATCAAATAACACCAAACGCAGAGATTAGCACCGAAATGGAAGAAAACAGAAAATATAAGATAAAGTTTGCTATTGTGTTTTCATTATGGCTAGTTACGGCATTCACCTTCATATCATTCAAACTTTATGCTGAATATTTTACTTCCAATCAAGATATGCTAGAAATTCCAGATACTGATGACAACACCAATATCACGAGCGTGACAAGCAACCCAACTAAGACATCTGGAGGTGGTGAACAAGCGATTGATGAAGATGGATATGAAATCCCGATGCGATTGAAGACAACATGTATGTCAGATGAGAACAGTGGGGGAGCTAAAGGATCAAACATAGACAGCAGCACTGGATGTGATCCAGGAAGCAGTTGCTATGGAGCCGATAGGGACATTGATGACGGTGGATATGAAGTGCCAATAGTGGCGAAACAAGGGCGTCCATGGAAGAAGACCAAGATACCGGCGGTTACTAAGGTAACTGATCATTTTGATTCCAGGAATTTCAGCTCTCTGCTCTCAAGTTCAACTTACCGAGACATTATCGATGAGGATGGGTATGCAGTAGCAAATGAACAAGCGCGCCAATCAAAGAAGGTCCCAGGAACAGCAGACAAGTCTGGCCTCAACTCTGTGAACCAAATAGGAGGATGTTCTCGTGAAAGATGCGATGCCGTTGATGAAGATAGATATGAGATGACTTTGGTGAAGATGGCACATCAAGATGAAGAAGCAATAATGAAGGAAAGAAATGCATCTCAACATGATGAGCATTACCACAAGTATGAAGAAATGAGCTCTAATATGTTGGAACACCAATACGAATGCATGAAACATCTCACCTATGAAAACTGTTTGAAGTAAATTTCTGACCACCTTTTCAACATTTGTTCAAACATTTTTCAAAATTGTTCCAAAAAAAAATAGCCTTTATATATTCTTCATAAAAAGATATTATATAGCCTTTAGTAGATATAACAACATAGAAGAACTAATTATCAACAAATTTCTTATAAAATTTTATTATAATGTTATATTTAAAAATAATACCGTACATCATACAAAGACGTATATATGCACGTATATATGAATTATAGCGATGTTAAATTTGTTTCAAAATCTAATCTCATTTTCTGATTAACTTGTAGTGCACTGTACATGCATGCAATTGTCCATTTAAAAATTAACTGTTCACAGCTTACATTACACAACAAAGTTGTGGTTTCATATTCGATTATAATTATTGTATTAATCTAATGTAGACATAATGCGAGTACTATAGAGTTAAGTGTTTCCACTATTAAGACGGCAAGAGCCGGGAGGTAGCGGGTGAGGGGTCCGTAATAAGATTTATTATTGTTTATATGTGTAATTCGTAGATTGTACTTAATTACATCTTAACTAAGTTAATACATTTTATTGTGTGTTTAACTATAATTTGAAGGAATAAAGCATAACGTATCTTTCTCACACATGCAACATGAATGCATGAGATTTACTGTAATCTGCCCATTGGTTTTGCTTGGGTCATTGTACGATAACGTTAATGCATGCAACACCAACTGAAACCAAAACTTACCGCTGTTTGGTCAAGTGGTTTACTTATCCTTGAAAAAAAAAAATATATCGTTTTTCAAACCTTTTTCTCTACTTGAATAACAATATTGTAACAATATAAACAGATAAAAGGATTCTATAGTATAATTTGACATGTAATATTGATAGTTTGAAACCAAAACTAGGGATATTGTTATCATTGTATAATATATCTTGTTATACTTGTTCACGTGGTCACATGTGCGGTATGGAAAGTGATTTATTAAATGATTGTGTTTTGTTTTTGGTTGATACATTGCTTTTGCTTATGTGTTTCGTAGATAATACTAGTCTTTATAATCAAATTAGTGCAAAAATATAAGTCAATTTTATTTCATAGACCGATAAATATCAAGAGGCCCGTCTAGATATCTAGATATGCATGAAGAGCTATATTCGAAAAGGTGCTAAATCCACTTTTGCAACTTTGGAGAAAAGCAGATTTGTTTGTCCAACTTTGTAAACATGCCTATGTAAAATATGCAAATTTAACGGTCCATACTTTGATTTTAATGGCGGGAAATGGATCAACATTTGGCATGTGGTCGTGAACCAAAATATTTGCGGAAATGGAGAAAAGGTTAAACATTTCATTGAAATGTTCGCAAAATGTGTAGGTAAATAGGCTACCTTTTGCAAAGGGCCACATATTATATTTCTGTGTACTTGAAATCTTTAAAAGTTGGTTATGCGTGGTTGCGTTGCATATTTGAAAATTAATTTCCCACAAACTTAATGAATATTTTCAATAGCATATCGCACGATTTGGTCTCAAAACTAATTATATGAATTAAATTAGTGCAATATATGTGAGTGTGTATCGCAGTTACAATTGTCATACTCCTTTGAATACTCCTTTCCTCCCAGACTACAGAGGCTTGCCCCAAATATTCAGAATAAAGCGTTTTCTGTCAACCCATGAATAGTTGATATATGCACTAAATTTGTGCAACTGTGCAACCAGATAATCGGACGGCCAATTCGTTGGGTAATATCCAGATTTAGTATGCATTTGTATTGACTTATGCACCGCTTCTCAATTTTATTCAATATGTTTTTGACCAAGTGTTGCAATCTGCTTTTGAAAATGTTGATAGTTGTGTAAAATTGAGTGTGAATTATGCAACACGATGACATGAAATAAAATTGAAATATTTCGGCTATATTTTCTGCTTCAATATGACTATAGTCCATGTTGCCATACCCCACTTTTGAAAATATGTGCATTTTTAACGGTAAACTCTGTAATTTCACAATCGAAATGGAAACAAAAGCCACATATTTGTCCATTTCAAGGTGGTAATCAAATGATATGTAACAGTTATTTGTAATTGTAATGATTTTAAGAAATTGTCAAGCAAAGATTTTCTAAGATTACCACGGAACTCTGGGCAATACAGGTGTTTGGGGGGGTTGTAAAATCGTTCAAAATCTCGATCTAATGAAGATATGAACATCGTGAACTATTGATTCGCAATTAAGGTTGGTGAATCTGAGGCATAGGAGCATGTGATCCCGCCGATCAATGTACAAAAACAATTTTTTAAAACTATTTCAGAAATACGTAGAGCGTGCCCCCACTGTACGTAGCTTGCCCCTGTAATAAATAAACCCACTAAACAAAATGACTAGAACAACTGTCCGAAAGTCGGGTGCGTCCCCGTGCTTCAGGTTTATGAATAAATAATTAATAAACTATTTTGCCATATCATTAAAATAAAAAGATGATTCACCGAGGCCAACATTCTTACATCAAACCATCCATATAGTGGCTGTCATTACTTACATTATGTCACATTGGACCCGACAGGAAACCGCAGTACTGGAAGAGAGAAAGGTGTCTCAACATCATGAACATTACCACAAGTAATACGAAGACATGCCCTCTAGTTTGGTGGATAATCAATACGAATGCATGTAGAACCTCTCTTATGAGATCTATCTAAACTGAACGCATTACACAGTTAATGGAAAAGAGTAAACTTTTTACTTCATTTCCAATTCGTTGTAAATACTTTTTGCTATAATATACATAATATGAATAATCTTCATACAATGTAGTAACATAAAATGCGTAAAACTAAAATTAGACCATTTTAAGCTCTTATAATTATAGAATACTCGATTATTTACTAATTTATAGTTGTATTACAAAACTATTATCATTGTTGCATTTAAATAAAACACTTAAATCGTATAAGCTAATGATACAAGAACATAACTTATGGTGGTATAGGTATAAACAAAGTATCAAATCCATTTACATATTCTACTCCAAGTTTGCATTATACATGCATATATTATAATGATCTATATTTGAAAAAAATTATACTGTGAACAGTGAAGTATTTATCAATTTAAAGGTAAAAGGTCATTTTACTTTTATATCATGGAAGTAACATGAACATTTTGAATTAATTTGGCCATTGATGTTGTTAGCCTCATGATGTTTGAGTAGGTTTTGGTGAATACAATATAATGAGCAATGTTTGTAGCAAGAAGTGTGGAAAAGGGGACTCTGGGAAAATAGTAGGCATTCAAACCATGAGAATGGTTTGAAACCGAAACGTACCGATGTTTTGTTCAGGTATAAGACTTATCCTTGTCAACAAAGTAACAATGTCAACTTGTATTTAATTTGAATGCATAATAGCCTTTGTCAAAACAAATATGCAGAAAGGAAATCATACGAATAGGTCTGATAGGCATGTGATTTTTATCCTTGACAACAGTGTGGAATATATCACGGTTACTGCATCAAAGAAGCAATGTGTTGGAGTAGCATCCCCTCCCCCATCCCAAACAAGAAACACGACCATTTCAGTCGGCAAAATAATATTGCTAAATTCATGTTTGTTATATAATTAAATGCAATTCAATTTAACATTAAGTTATAATCTATTGCCGCATAGCATTATGGGAAATCATTCAACTCCACCCGCCCCCAATCTAGTCTGGTGGCCAACTCTGAAAAAGTGGCCTAGAAATCGATTTAGGGAGTTCTGAATTGTAGGGGTTGGAGACAAGTATTTTCTGAAAGAGTATACCCTAGAGCTCACGAGTTTGCTTGTCTCCAGAATTGAAAATTGGTTTCCTGGGAGATATATGGTTGGCATGGTAACCACTTCGTAAATTTTATAGAAAATGACAATATTTCGAAAAATTATCATTTCAAGGCCATGATGAGTGAACTTTCTTCTAAAAATATGTTTTCAGATGTGGGAAAGATTCTCTAAAATGATTAGAGACTTTCATCAGGCAAGGTCAAAGGTAAAGGTCAAAGTTCACAGGTCAAAGTACACAAATTAGTGGAAAAAATTATGTTTTTGTACATTGTACTGATATCTTTAATCTTCAAATGAATTCGCATAATTGAAACTGCTGGAAACAAATAATTATGGATAGAATGTATTATTACGATTCCAAAGCTGTATTTTCTGTTATATAGGACCATTTTACAAGGGAGATATGACATTTTTACGGTAACAATGTAAATGCCGCGATATAGTGCAATGTACACATTACATGTGTTATCCTATGCAAAATGTATACAGTGCTCCAAACATTTTGCTAGCCAAGTGGGATGTCGGGAAAAGTTGAACGATACGGTTATTCAGCAATATAAACTGGGAAATTATTTGTTCTTAGCATAACTTAGGTATGCTGAATACGATAAGCCTTGTTTCCAAGTGAAATTTTTAGCTTTTGACCCCATAATTTGCATAAACAAAATGGCCGCCGAAATTGTGATTTACAAACATACTCATAACGCATGCCTGTTATCATGAAGAGATAGGAGTTACAAATTGAATATTTCTACCTATTTAATGATAGTCATGCAAATAATACAAACCTTATATCGGAGTTAGTTATATTTACTCTTACGAGTAAGGAAATTAATGACTGGCATTAAAACACATCACATTTTCGAAGGGATCTATAGTAACATTGTCAAAATCCTCAAAATTTACAATACTTGGGTCTCTATAGCGGGTCTTATAACATACCTGATTGTATTCATACGTATTACCAACAGAAGCATGGAATATAGTTTTTTTTTTTCTTTCGTTATGAAGATATTTATGATTAAAGTGTTAAGGTTTATAACTATAGTATGTCCTTGATATTAAAAACTGTGTACAACGTCAGTGCAATGCTATAGCGAATTTCACTTTGCCTTTTCGCTCGACCATATAACATCCATTAAACATGACATTGTCACACATTAATAACACATTAAAAATATACCTTTGATCAACTATTTGCCAGTTATTGTACATTTCAAAACTGAGAGTTACTAGTTCCTTTTAAATGATTAGTTGTCTTTTGTTCAAGTTACTCAAGCGCACACGTGTCTTAATGCCGAGTATGAGGGTTTGGTAAATGAATAAGGACATTTCTAAAACAATCAGACTGCAGAAGTATAGAACACTCACAATAAATTAAAAACCCTCTATTTGCATATAAACAAAATGGCCGCTAGATATCATGACAGTCATTACACAAAGAAAATGTATTATATAATTTATCTAAATTCATTTTACCAGCTACCTCTAGAGGCAGTTCTGTTTCGAACTCTGATTGTCAAAATGATGTCAAGAACATTTTAGATGATAAGTAGCACAGACATGAACAAAATAATGCTTACAATTTTCATTTTCAATTGACTAAAACGTCCATTTTTAGTCTATAATTTCAGAATTATTCGTACATCAAGACGGTTACAGCTCGTTATTCCGAAGGTTCGTTATTCCGAAGGTTTGGTTATTCCGAAGGTTCGTTATTCCGAAGGTTCGTTATTCCAAAGGTTCGTTATTCAGAATGTTTGTTATTCCGAGGGTTCGCTATTCCTAAAATTAAATCGGGTTCGTTATTCCGAAGGTTTGTTTATGAGAAAATAAAATAGGATTCGTTAATCCGAAAATGAAATCAGGTTAGTTATACAAATAAAAAAGAAATCGGGTTTGTTATAATACTAGCATTTTTGTTTGTTTATTTAATTTAGAGCCTGAATTAAGCATGCCCCTTCCCCTTTCCCTCCCTTGGCCATGTTGGCCAGACCAATCAAACATATAAGTTTGTTTTATCTTTTGATTTGATTAAGCAAGCCCCCCACCCTCTTTCCCAGGTGGCTATGCTAGTCTGAACCGTTTATAGTATTCATCAAGCTGCCCATCGACTTCTTGTGAATAGACAGGAAAACCTGACGATCATCCCGGGAGGGCCAGGTTCCTAACGGCCACAGACTCACAATACTCATGGATGCTCTCACCATGAGTGACCAGTTAGCTTCCAATAAGCAATTAAAATGTAAAATCTGCTTGACTTGATGATATCCTATATGAGCAAATGGAACACCTAGTCCAGGCGACCCCAACTTGCTCCTGAACATGCTCAATGCATGCATGAGCACCAACAACATCCCGAAGCTCTGGAGGAAAGTCAAAGTTACCTACTTGTTGAAGCCTGGTAAAGACACAGTCAGTCCAAATGCTGTGCCATACGAGCGGTTTATCTTCGAAAACATCGCCCCATTCGTGGATGAACCCATCCCGGAACTATCAAGGTTAGGTCAGGAAAGGCAATTAGGCTATCCTAAACTCATTGACGGCTATGATCATCAAGAGGATACAAAAGCTAATCACCGGAGTTGCTTTCTTTGACCCTTTATGCTGCCTACGACACCTTGAACCGCCATGATCCCCACCAGGACTGTCGTGTTTGCTGTACAATCAGATATTATTATTTTTATTTTGGGGGTTGGGGGGGGGGGGTCCTCAACGGTATAACCGCAGCAGATAGATTACGCATGAGGCAGCCTCATTTTAGATATTGTTCCTGCCTCATGTATTTCTGTTTGCTGGTAATATAGTCTTTGGTGCTTAAATGTAGAATGGCTGATGTGGGTCAACTTCAATATTGTTCTACAGCACCTTTATACCCATATTGTATTGGTTATCAGCTTTGTTCTTTGATTGAGGAACACACCAATAATTGCTTGTCAGGACCAGCTCTACGATGAATGCTTATTTTAGCAATGAACATTGTTTTCCAAAGCATTATACCTCCACCTCAAAGACTCCATCAGAGACGCCGGTGACAATTAAAGTATAATCAGCATATGGAAACACATGTTTCAGATAGTATCAGGTGAACATGGGTCGCATTATGCAACTGATGACCCTGATAAATCATAAACATGAATGTTGAGTAGAAAATTATAGTGCGCTGATAATGGACCGTGCTATTCCATTTTACGCATATTTTAGAAAAAGACTGCTTAATAAAGGGATCTAGTAACTTTGTTGACATGTGCAAAAGGTGATGAAAGTTTGATGCAATGTATATTGTTGTTATCTCATATGTCCACAGGGTATTGTGTGAACATTTCAAGTCGAATGGACATTGCATGGCCAAGTAATGAGCGAAAATGCAAAGTGATATTCACTAACTCACTGCACTCACTTTGTACACGATAAGAAAAACTCCGGGGGAGTTTTTCTTATCTGAATACTTCGATCGTACATATCTTTGTAACGAAAGGGAAATTTGAAAAACCGAAACCTGTCCCATGATTTTATTGTTAATACGAATACAACAAGGTATGAGGGAACCGCTAGAATTAAAATTTTATATTGAGGATTTGGACAATCCCTTTAATATTTATTTATATAGGATCATAGTATTGCGTCTTTGTACAGTCAAGCAGCAGACAGATCAATATTACTGTGGCACATCGATATATCAATGGCAAGGAAATAGTAAATCATGTGTATAATGTCATTTAAAACGCACTGTAGTTCTCTATAATTATGAAAGTTGTACCCTTTCCCCCCAGAGTAGAGTTGTGGCATATTGCACATAACTAAGGTTCCTTTATGCATATTAAGTAAATAAAATGTAGTGATTAGTATTTCGAAATGTTGATTCTTTTATAAGTGAAATTATTCCTTCACTATTGAATTTACATATTCATTATATGAAAATGAGCGAAGCAAAATATGCTGCAAACGAATAATATTCATAAGTAAATACACTTTAACATTGTTCTATTGGATGCGATCACCACTAATTTTCATATTCATGAGCATCTAAGTACTCTAGTTACCTCGATAATTTGTAGAACTAGCACTCTCAAATTATCCATACGTATAATATCCCTTTTACAATTTAGTTTCATTGTACATGTATTACAAAGCTTTGAAATGCTTAAGTTCCACTACCGTAAAGGTCTCAACATAATATCTTGAGGCCATTTTGTTGAATGATAATGAGGGGATTAACGTTAATTGTGATGAATTAAGGGGTTTCTGGGAAGAACGCCGTCGTAGGGTTTTCTATAGCTCAGTTGGTAGAGCACCGGTCTAGCAATCCGGAGGTCTCGGGTTCGAATCCCGTTGGAATCCCATTTTTCTTTGCTCACTTTTAATCACAATATATTCTTGGTCAGTATCCCTATATGTTTGAATTAATTATTACAAAAAGCTGTATCGCTTCGGCGATCCCTCGCATATATCTCCAAGTTGATTTTAATCCGCTTCGGGTATATGTCAGGTTTATAAAGCTTCTGACTACTTGAGCAATGATGAATTAAGGGGTTTCTGGGAAGAACGCCGTCGTAGGGTTTTCTATAGCTCAGTCGGTATAGCACCGGTCTAGCAATCCGGAGGTCTCGGGTTCGAATCCCGTTGGAATCCCATTTTTCTTTGCTCACTTTTAATCACAATATATTCTTGGTCAGTTTCCCTATATGTTTGAATTAATTATTACAAAAAGCTGTATCGCTTCGGGGATCCTTCGCATATATCCCCAAGTTGATTTTAATCCGCTTCGGGTATATGTCAGGTTTATAAAGCTTCTGACTACTTGAGCAATGAAGAATTAAGGGGTTTCTGGGAAGAACGCCGTCGTAGGGTTTGCTATAGCTCAGTCGGTAGAGCACCGGTCTAGCAATCCGGAGGTCTCGGGTTCGAATCCCGTTGGAATCCCATTTTTCTTTGCTCACTTTTAATCACAATATATTCTTGGTCAGTTTACCTATATGTTTGAATTAATTATTACAAAAAGCTGTATCGCTTCGGCGATCCCTCGCATATATCCCCAAGTTGATTTTAATCCGCTTCGGGTATATGTCAGGTTTATAAAGCTTCTGACTACTTGAGCAATGATGAATTAAGGGGTTTCTGGGAAGAACGCCGTCGTAGGGTTTTCTATAGCTCAGTCGGTAAAGCACCGGTCTAGCAATCCGGAGGTCTCGGGTTCGAATCCCGTTGGAATCCCATTTTTCTTTGCTCACTTTTAATCACAATATATTCTTGGTCAGTTTCCCTATATGTTTGAATTAATTATTACAAAAAGCTGTATCGCTTCGGCGATCCCTCGCATATATCCCCAAGTTGATTTTAATCCGCTTCGGGTATATGTCAGGTTTATAAAGCTTCTGACTACTTGAGCAATGAAGAATTAAGGGGTTTCTGGGAAGAACGCCGTCGTAGGGTTTTCTATAGCTCAGTCGGTAGAGCACCGGTCTAGCAATCCGGAGGTCTCGGGTTCGAATCCCGTTGGAATCCCATTTTTCTTTGCTCACTTTTAATCACAATATATTCTTGGTCAGTTTACCTATATGTTTGAATTAGTTAATTGTGATTGTTTCATAACTATGATTGGTTTAAAAATGTCCTTTATTTGTTGCCAAAGCCTTACTTTAAGAATAAAGACTCTTCAGTGTTAAACTCGCTTATCGAATACAAATGATACATATTGATGTAATTATATGATTTGTATAATGCTAGTCACTAATTTGCATAATTATTCATGAAAGTGAATATTAAATCTCTGATTTACTGTATATCTGACTTTCATAATACGGCATAGGTAGAGATATTCATTTGTTATTCCTATCTCAGAAAATAGTATATGATACAAGAATATTTGGAAATTACGATGTTGGTGGCCATTGTGTTTATGCAGATTAGGTTGTCAACAACTGGAAAATCATCTTGGAAATAAAGCTTATCGTATTCATCGTACCTGAATTATGCTGAAAATAAGTCTTTTCCTCAGTTTATATTCTCTAAATTCCCTTAGCGTTAAACTTTTCCAGATATTCAACTAGACTAGTAAGTTGTATTATTGTATAGATTTTACATAGGATAACACATGTACTGTGTGCTTTGCACTTTACGGGGCAGTTTCAATTAGATAATTAATTTGAAGATGAAATATATCAGTACAACATGTACAATGTACAAAAACATGATTTTCCATTCATTTTTGTACTTTGACCTGTAAACTTTGACCTTTACTGTTGACCTTGCGCGATGAAAGTCTTTAATCATTTTAGAGCATCTTTCCCACATCTGTCTTTTTGACAATGTTCCTTCGAAAATATTATTTGTTTTAATGCCAGTCACTAATTTCTATATTCGTAAGAGTAAATATCACTTACTCCGATATAAGTTTTGTATTATTTGCATGGCTATCATTAAATAGGTAGAAATATTAAATGTGTAACTCCTATCTCTACATGATAACAGACATACGATATGAGAATATTCGTAAATTACAATTTCGGCGGCCATTTTGTTTATGCAAATTAGGGGGTCAAAAACTAAAAATTTCACTTGGAAACAAGGCTTATCGTATTCAGCATACCTAAGTTATGTAAACAACAAGTCATTTCCCAGTTTATATTGCTGAATAACCGTATCGTTCAACTTTTCCAGACATCCCGCTTGACTAGCAAAATGTTTGTAGCACTGTATACATTTTGCATAGGATAACACATGTAATGTGTACATTGCACTATATCGCGGCATTTACATTATTACCGTAAAAATGTAATATCTCCCTTGTAAAATGGTCCTATATGACAGAAAATACAGCTTTGGAATCGTAATAATACATTCTATCCATAATTATTTGTTTCCAGCAGTTTAAATTATGCGAATTCATTTGAAGATGAAAGATAATGGGAACAATGTACAAAAACATGATTTTTCCATTAATTTTTGTACTTTGACCTGTGAACTTTGACCTTTACATTTGACCTTGCCTAATGAAAGTCTCTAATCATTTTAGGGAATCTTTCCCACATCTGTAAACATCTTTTTTAGAAGAAAGTTCACTCATCATGGCCTTGAAATTATAATTTTTCGAAATATTGTCATTTTATATAAAATTTACGAAGTGGTTACCATGGCAACCATATATCTCCCAGGAAACCAATTTTCAATTCTGGAGACAAGCAAACCCCTGAGCTCTAGGGTATACTCTTTCAGAAAATACTTGTCTCCAACCCCTACAATTCAGAACTCCCTAATCCATTTTTTTGAAATCTGGCCACCAGACTAATCTGTGTCCGCCCGGATTGTCTCTGGCTAAGACGTGCAGATAGATTTAATATTATACAGTCATAAATATATTGTACTACTTGAAATATTTATACTTCGCACATTAAAAGGATTTTCTTTTCAACATACCACATCTCCACCAAATTGGAATGCGTGCGACATTCACGACCAATACTCACATTTAAATTCCGCTTCCTTTGTGTATAAGATGCGTATAATATCGGTTCTTTGAGAAGGGCGCAACTTAAATTAATTGCTCGTTGGGCACAATTTATAATTATAGGTGTAGTGGAGATACATTTTAGGAGTGTTTCGAAACCAGCTATTCAATTCAATCACTCAAAGAAATAACAGCATGACATTCATCATTTTGTATTTTTCAGTTGCATTGTTTAAAAGGGCAATAAATCATAACGAGCCATCACAATCACATATTGATACGCTGATATGAAGATATACAGTATTTGGAGTTTGTGGTCTCCTCATCTTGAAAATATCTCTACAAGGTTTATCCTTGCAGAATAATGGTTAAAACTTAATAAACATGGATTTATCAACAATTATTTCAGTTATCCATACAATGACACTCTTGATTTTGTTCAATTGTTTCTGATCAGTGGCATTCACGCCGGGATTTCGATGACCGTCACGGCGATACTAGGCCAGGAAGTTGCCCTGACCTGTTACACGGGCACGTTCACTGGCAATGTGACATGGATCATGCATGATGATAACGACGCATGTTCCGTAATGATAACAACCTGTGTAGAAAATGAACAATTGTGTGGTAAAATTGGACTGATAGCAAATTCCCTTGCAAGTTACAACGGTGCACGTAATGCCACTACTTCTACATTGAAAATAACAACAATCCAACCTGAAGTCGGTATCCATAAGTGCAGGTTAGATGACGAGATTATTCAGTCATTTGAGCTTGTTCTTGGCAAACTAGAATACATTCAGATACCCACATGTCATGTTGCACCTACAGTGGTATCGGATGAGTTTCATCTCGAAGAAATCTATTTCACATGTGGTTCCTCTAATGAGGGAACCTATCAAATGTTGACGATCTATTTTGAAGAGGAAAGTGCAGCAACAACCAAGTATACTCATCTCACCTACATCTCTGATTATGCAACCTATGCAAACTCCTCCCAAGGTTCATGTGAAATGTCGATTGAAGGTTTGAGTGAAACAAGGAGTTGCGTATTCCCGATCCATGTCGACGTCATCTCTAACACCAAGGGGACTGATATGGAGTTCGAGTGCTGTGCTGATGACGCGGTAGAGAGCCACATATCGTGGAGTCTGTTGGAGCACGATGGAGTTATCGACATCGCAAATCGATCATGGATCCGAGGAGGACGATCGATGTTGCTTCGGGAGATGACTACGGATGACTACGGTCGTGTGGTCCAGTGCCTTGTCCATCAACCTGGTGACCCAGATAACATCACATCCGTCGGGTTCTACCAGATTAAACCTGACGATGAGTCTACTCCTAACAGCAGGGGTCCAAATGGAAATGATGCAGCTGCTGAAACTTATACCACTGAGACGTACAAAATACTCTTTGCTTTGTTTTTCACCTTATGGTTACTAACCGTCTATACCACATGTGTTGTGACTGAAGCCTTATCCATATCATGCAAACTCTATCCCGAAATTATAACGTACAACGAAGATATGCTAGAAATACCTGATTTGGATGATATCACCCATACCACGAACGTGACAAGCGACTCAGCTCCGAGAATCGGGCGTTCTAGGCATGCTGGGAACAACATGAGCATTGATGAAGAAGGATATGAAGTACCAATGGTGACAAAACAAGTGCGTTTTTCAAAGAAGACCAAGCTACGGGCAGTAACCAAGGTAACTGATAACTTTGATTCCAGGAATACCAGCTCTCCGCATTCAGCTTCATCTTACCGGGACGTTATAGATGAGGATGGGTATGCAGTACCAATGGAACAACCGTGCCAATCTGGTCTCGGCTCTGTGAACCTGATAAGAGGATGTTCTCAAGAAAGTTACCATGTTACTGATGAAGACGGACTTGAGCTGGCTTTGATGAAGATGGCACATCAATATGAGGAAGGGTTTGTAGCTGATGTAATAATTTGAGAAAATATTTATCATTGATTCGCATTTTTATGTACAATTGTGATTATATATATCGCATGAAACATTGCTTGTACTAACGTAGAAGTTGGAGTTGTTTTGTTCTTACTACAGGAGCTTCTACGTGACTAGCTGTACCGTTGCTCTGCCCCTGTCTCTGCGGTCAAGTCTGTTCACCTCTGCTCGGCTCAGCCTGACAATTGGTGAGTGTTTTTTACCCCCCCCCCCCCCCCCCCGTGTGCCGATTGTTGGTGAGGTGCATATGAGATGGATTTGGGTAACCTTGTGTCGATTGGGAAGACATTCGGGTTGGAGGGGTGGTCATCAAAATTGAAAACTCACACACCCAAGGTGTACCATACTTGAACGTGTCATACCTGATCAAATGGGTAACCTGTGTTGACGAACCCGAAATCTCTTCATCACTGATAATCGCAAATTAAGATCGATGTCATTTCTTGGAGGTTGTGAGTCACATAGGAGTAGAAGTGCAGTGATGTTGAGACCGCCCGGGACGAGACTCGGTGTTACGCTGCATGATGGGGGCTGAATATCTTCCAGGTTTATGAAAATTAATTCAAAATATTGAACAATGCCAGTGGTGCCTAATCGACATTCGTGTGAAGAGAGTGTAGATTCGGTTACCTCAATGTTTAATATCGATGTTGTCTCATTCCTTACCGCGCGATATCCAGCAAATTGAGCAACAAAAATATCAGGATCAGTGCAAGGATCAAGATTTCCATTACACGATGTAATGGTCACGACATTTGTATTTGTCTGCGTTATCCATGTCACAGTACCTCTGGTATCACCAACGGGACAGATCAAGTCAACCGACTCACCTCGAACAGCAGTAACTCTGGATGTACCCTCTGCTCCTATCCCTAACACCAATGTCAAAAGCACAATTAACATCTTGATGATAATGAACAATTTACGCTAAAATTAATGATTTCAACTTGTTTTGGATACTTATATTATCTTCAACTGATGAACTGACTGAATTGATCAACGATCCGTTTGGTTATGTCAGTACGTAATGTAGATGTCCAATGTGTATGAGAGTCACACCCAGTATACTGCACGTATACGGGATGATTCACCCGTTCAACATGTACAGAGTATACTTGAGAATCCAGTGTAATAATAAAAAATAAAAAAGCTACACACGTTAATGACGGGTTATGACTGCTAACCTGTATTAGTAGCCCAAATGCAATTATATGAAATGTCTAGAAATCTAAAATTACGAAATTAAGTAGTCAACCAGGAATTAATTTAAAGAAAGCATTTCCTGGTATTCGTTCTATCGCATGAATAAAACATGATTGTTGGAATCTTTAGTTCGAGAAACAGCCCTCTACGTCGAATGAAGATTAATTTTACTGAGATATTGTGGGTTGAGTTTTACCCTTTTATTATAATTGAATACATGAACAGCTATGTGATGTTCATTCATGCAGTAGCTTTCGATCACAGGAACGTGTCATACATAACCAGTTTCTCCACCTGATCTGACATTATTTCAAATGGCTTGCGTAAAACGTTAAAAAAGGCTACTATTAAAAGTGAGATTCGATAATCATGGATACTGCTCATAGACTAATACTAATCCAAATATTGTCCTTGCTTTTGACACTTGGATTGCTAGGGATAAGAGCAAAGGATGCATTAATAGTCACTGCTGTTCGAGGTGAGTCGGTTGACTTGATCTGTCCCGTTGGTGATACTAGAGGTTATGTGACATGGACATTGCAGACAAATACAAATGTCGTGACCATCACATCGTGTAATGAAAATCTTGATCCTTGCACTGATCCTGATGATATTGCTTCTCAATTTGCTGGATACCGTGCGGTAAGATATGAGACAACATCGATATTAAACATTGACGTAACCGAATCTACATCCTCTTCACACGAATGTCGATTAGGCACCACTGGCATTGTTCAATATTTTGAATTAATTTTCATAAACCTGGAAGATATTCAGCCCCCATTATGCAGCGTAACACCGAGTCTCGTCCCGGGCGGTCTCAACATCACTGCACTTCTATTCATATGCGACTCACAACCTCCAATAAATGACATCGATTTTAATTTGCGAATAAGAGTGATGGATGAAGAGATTTCGAGTTCGTCAACACATGTTACCCATTTGATCAGTAATGATACATTCAAGTACAGTCCACCTGGGGTGTGTGAGTTTTCTATTTTGAACACCAACTGGAATTGTACCTTCCCCTCTTACATCGATATCGTGTCTACACCAAGAGGCGGGGACGTGGAGTTCAGAGGCTCCATTGGGGAAGATGTGGCAGAAGGACAGATTTCCTGGACGCTTCAAATGTCAGATGGTGAAGTAAACATAACACATAGATCATGGACTCGACGCGAAGGGAGGTTAATGCTGCTGCAGGGGATCACTGAACACGATGAAGGGAGCGTGATTGAGTGTCGAGTTTATCGAGATGCCAATAAGACAGATATCACCTCTGTTGGATGGTACATGATTAATCTACAGAACAGTGATTTTACTACTATAACATCAAATGGAGAGATGACCACCGAAATGAAGAAAAGCAGAAAGTATAAACAAATGTTTCTCGTTGTGTTTTCATTGTGGCTTATCACGGTATCCACGTTCGTTGCATTCAAATTGTATGTAGGCTCGTTTACGTACAACCAAGATATGCTAGAAATCCCAGATATTGATGATAACACCCACAACACGACCGTGACAAGCGACCCAACTAACACATCGGGAGAAGGTGTTCTTAACGTTCGTTTCACTGGCAGTGAACAAGCGATTGATGAAGATGGATATGAGATACCGATGCGATTGAAGACAGCCTGCATGTCAATTGATAACAATGGGGGAGCTAAAGGATCCATCATTGACCGCAGCACTGGAAGTGATCCAGGAAGCAGTTGCCATGGAGCCGATAGGGTCATTGATGAGGATGGATATGAAGTGCCAATGGTGGCGAAACAAGTGCGTCCATCGGAGAAGACCAAGATACCGGCGGTTACCAAGGTAACTCATCACTTTGATTCTAGAAATGTCAGCTCTCCGCAGTCGAGTTCATCTTACCGGGACATTATCGATGAGGATGGGTATGCAGTTGCGAATGAACAACCGCGCCAATCAAAGAAGGTCCAAGGAACAGCAGATAAGACTGGCCTCAGCTCTGTGAACCAAATAGGAGGATGTTCTCGTGAAAGATGCGATGTCATTGATGAAGATGGATATGAAATGACTTTGGTGAAGATTGCACATCAAGATGAAGAAGCAGTAATGGCGGAGAGAAAGGCGTCTCAACATGATGAACATTACCACAAGTATGAAGACATGAGCTCTAATGTGTTGGACCATCAATACGAATGCATGAAACAACTCACCTATGAAAACTGTTAGAAGTGATAATTGCACAGTGAATGAAGAACATGTAATTGCTGACGTTCTTCAAATAGGTTGTAAAAATTCGTTCAATAATTATTGAACTTTGTAAATCTTCATACAACATAGTAACATAGGACACGTACAAATGACCTTGTTCAGTTCTTGTGTGTTTTTTTAGAATCTGTTTAGTAGCTCTCCTGAAACGTTCGTTGTATTGATGTAATATTTGAATAAGGCACTAACTCCATAGAAGGCTAATTGCAGTATAAAAAGACATTAAAGCGTGGTGTATGTCTCAAAATCATTGTTCATATTTATTCTGCTGCACATGCATATTATCATTTATTCTTAAAAGTATTATACACTGAAATGTTCACAGCATAGTTTATGGTTAATATTCACCGTTTACTATATTTTAAATGCAACGGCATGTAAAATAATGAGTATAACTATATTTTAATTAGTAAATGGTAACTTCTATCTCACCCATGTGCTCATGCACTACTAACACCTGACATTTTAATTAATGTGGCTCTTGATGTTGTTATGTTTATAATGTAATTAAGAGAAACTTTTGGTGAATAAAAGTAATGGTCATTATTTGTAACAAGAAGTATGGATAATGGGAATCGTCAAAATATAAGGCACGCAAAAAGCATGGTTTGAAACTGAATCGTATACCAATGTTTTGTTCAAGTATTAGACGTATCCTAATTGACAACGAAGTAAAATATCGATTTCCACCTATATACTTGAATCCCAAATAGCCCTTGTAATATGGAGAAAGGGAATCAGACGGATTGGTGTTAGTATGCGAGTATGAGAAGAAAAAAAAAAGAAGAAAAAAAAAAAAAAAAAAACAAGGAGAAAGAAAAAGAAAATTTGGAGGTAAAGAGTTGTAGAGGAAAGAAAGTAAAAGACAATGACATAGAAAATATGGATCAGTAATCTCGCCAACCAAGGTAATCCGCAATGTTGACCAGGTCAGGGCACTAGTACACACTGTATCATGTGAGTTCAATTCTATTTAATATAATATAATTTAATTAAATTTAATTGATTTATTTTCCTTTTATATTATGAATGAGCCTAGTCTATTAAATACGAACATAATAAGTGTTGTTTTAGTTTAGTTTTAAACTGATTGAGGCTAGGGGAGTCTTTTATTAAATCATTCAAATTATTCCAAAACTTGGGACCACTAAATGTTATATTTGATTTCGCTAAGTGAGTTCTAATTAGAGGTAAATGATATGCTTCGGAGTTACGCGTTTTATAACGATGTATGGTGTTATTTTTAATAAACATATGCTTAAATACGTCAGGTTGATTACCAATATTAAAGTTATACATAAATTGTCCTAATTGATAACTATAAAGATCTTAAATTTTGAGAATATTATTATCTTTAAAAAGTTCATTTGTGTGGGCTCGAAATGAGACATTAAAAATAACTCGCAGCGCTTTCTTTTGAAGAAGTAAAACTTTATCTAAATACGTAGAATGTGTGTTGCCCCATAAAAGTATTCCATAATTCAAGTAAGGTAATATTAGAGTATAATATAGCTTAATCAAAGTTGAAGTTGGAAAATAATATTTTAGTTTATTCAATACTCCAATATTTCGGGAAATCACTCGACTTATATTATTAATGTGGGGAGCCCAGGAAAGTTTGTCGTCTACAGTTACTCCAAGAAATTTGATTGTTATAACTTGTTCAATAATATAATTATTAAATACAATATTGTCGGGTAAATGCTTTATAGTATTACTAAATAGCATGTATTTAGTTTTTTGTAAATTAAGTAATAATTTATTTGCATTTATCCAATCATGTATTTTTTTCAATTCTAAATTCATATAATTAACTAAAACATTTGGGTCAGAATGAGATAAAAATACATTAGAATCGTCAGCAAATAAAATAAATGAGAGGCATTCAGAGGAGTTCTGAAAGTCATTTATATATATAATAAATAGTAAAGGCCCAAGGAGGCTTCCTTGTGGGACGCCGCAGCTTAATGGTTGCGAATTAGATCTGTGGCTATTTAAAGAAACAAATTGCTCGCGGTTTGAGAGATAACTTTTGAACCAATCCAATGTCGTACCCCTTATTCCATAATGATGTAATTTATAAAAGAGTATATTATAATCAACAGTATCGAACGCCTTAGAGAAGTCTAGAAAAACTCCTATCGTGTGTGAATAATTATCTATGGCTTTATATACTTTATCAATAAATGTTAATAAAGCATGAGTTGTACTGTGTTTTTTTCTAAATCCAAATTGAAATTTAGAGAAAATTGTATTCCTATTCAAAAAGTGTAAAGTTCTAATATACATAATTTTTTCTAATAATTTAGAAAAGGTTGTTAATAATGATATTGGTCTATAGTTATTCATATCTGTTTTATCTCCCTTTTTATAAATTGGAATAACTTTGGCTATTTTCATACTATTAGGAACTACCCCGTGTATTAAAGATAAATTAAATATATGTACTAAGGGATCAACTATAAACATTATAATATTTTTTAACAGCATATTATCAATACCATCGTGTCCAGCGCTCTTTTTACTTTGCATTTGGTTTACTAAATCAATCAGTTCGGAGCGGAAAATAGGGTTCAAAAATAATGAATTATTATTTGAGGGACCTAAATATTCAAAAAATTCTTTGTTTGCAGTTGGAATAGATTGAGCAAGGTTCTGGCCAATCTGCGAAAAATGAGTATTAAATACGTTAGGAATCAGTTTATCATCATCAATTTCTACATTATTATAATTTATTTTAGTAATATTATGTTGTTGCTTCAAATTATTCATAGCGTTATTAATAATTCTCCACGTATTACGCATGTCATATTTAAACAAATTTAATTGATTCATATAATATTTCCTTTTTTCTGCGCGCAATATTTTAATTAATGTATTTTTATAAGTTGTATATTTTAAACGGGAAGTCTCGGTGCGTTTTAATTTGTTTATATAATATAAATTATTCTTTCGGTTTATAGACCGTAATAACGTTTTTGAAACCCAAGGAAGTCTGAGTTTTTTTTTATACTGCCCTAATTTAACTTTTGTTAAAGGAATATATTGATCTAGATATGAGTTTAAAGTTTGCATAAAGACCTCATATGATTGATTAGTATCTTCTATGTTATAAACTTCTGACCAATCTGCATCACTGAGAGCTTCCTTGAGTCTAGATACATTTTCGGGGGTTGTTTTACGTTTACTTTCATTTCTTACTTTCCTATTATGTTTATGTTTAAAGGGAAATGTTGTATAAATGGGATAGTGATCGGATATGTCCGATAAAACTATACCCGACTCAGGTAGGGGAGTAACGTTACAAAATATATTATCAATGAGGGTTGCTGAGCGTTGAGTTACACGGGTAGGTTTTGAAATGAGGGGCAAGAAAGACGCAGTCAACATTATATTTAAGAAATCTTGAGGAATATTTAGTGTATTACATTGTGATAAATCTATATTAAAGTCTCCAACAAAATAGCACTCCTTGTTTCTTAAAGCGGGTGAATTAATTAAATCTTGCATATATACCATAAAGTCATTTATATTAGAGTTTTATGACCGCTATACGTACACTAAAGTTCCGCCTCCTCTGTGTATAAGATGCGTATAATATTGGTTCTTTGAGAAGAGCGCAACTTAATTGCTTGTTGGGCACAATTTATAATTAGGTGTAGTGTATATTAGTGACATTTTAAAAATGTTTCGAAACCAGCTCTTCAATTCGACTAATTACATAAATGAGAGCATGACATTCATCATTTGTATTTGTCAGTTGCATTGTTTAATAGGGCAATACATCCTAACGAGCCATCACAATCACATATTAATAACTGATATGAAAATATATTTGGAGTTCGTGGTCTCCTCATCGTGAAAATAAATCTTCAACTTTATCTGGCGGAAGTGTCACAATGCGCGGTTGGTTGCCTTCATGACTTTCCATCGATAAAATCGCCAGCAATTGCAATTACAAATTGTTAGTTTAAAGTTGCAATTAAAAGTTGTAAGTCTTGACAGAACTCGTCAAGACACCGTTTATCGTTATGACATATGGCGCTCTTCCAATTGCAATTAAAAGTTGTTTGTTTTGGGTGAAAAATGGTTTGTGTAAACATTTTGTTAGATAAATACCGGAGGGCAAAATGAGCCTAGAAAAACTATTAACACTGAATTGTATTTCACATTTACTGTGCATATTTGCCCTTGCCCTGTGTGGTGCCAATGTTGTGGAAAAGGCTGTTGCAGAGGGAAGAAACGTTACGTTGACTTGCAATGCAAGTAATGAAACAAGTCAAATAGAGTGGATTGCGCTGGTGAATACCGACAGACCCTATCCAATCACTATAGCTGCTTGTGAAGTTGAAACAAAGTACTGTAACAATTTAATCCTAGGATACTATGGAACTCGTCAGGGCTCCATTTCTTAGTTAACATTTCTCGTTTCTTCTGACATTCTGCCATTGTATTACTGTATGTTGGGGACTGAAGTTGTTCAAACATTCACCTTAACTGTTATCGATGATAGACAAATTGAGCCACCCAAGTGTTCAATCTCTCATAAATGCATGACTGGTCAAATTGCGTACCATATCGGTTCTTTATGAAGAGCGCAACTTAATTGCTTGTTGGGCACAATTTATAAGTAGGTGTAGTGTAGTGACATTTTAAAAGTGTTTCGAAACCAGCTCTTCATCATTTTTCATTTGTCCGTTGCATTGTTGAGTAGAGACAATGAAACCTAACGAGCCATCAAAAACTCATATCGATACACCCGATATGAAGAGATATTGGGAGTTCGTGGTCTCCTCATCTTGGAAATATCTCTACAACATTTATCCTTGCATAATAATGGTAAAAACTAAATCAACATGGATGTATGTAAATCAATTCCAGTTATCGAAACAATCACACTCTTGGTGTGTTTTCATGGATTTATGATCACTGGAATTCACGCCGAGATTCCTTCGAGAGTCACATCAATAAGAGACCAGGACACTGCACTGACCTGTTACACAGGCACGTTCACTGGCAATGTGACATGGATAATGTATGACAATACAGGCTCCGTTACAATAACAACATGTGTAGAAAATGAAGAAAAGTGTGGTGAAATTGGACAGATAGCACGTTTCATTGCAATATACGATGGGACGCGTAATGTGACTTATTCGACATTGAAAGTTGTAAGTCGAGGTGATGTTGGTGTTCATGAGTGCAGGCTAAATGATCAGACTTTACAATCTTTTGAAATAACTTTTGTCAGTATAGAAGACATACAGAGACCCATATGTCATGTAACACCTTCAGTTCTATCGGATGAATTCTATCTCGCAGAAGTCAATCTTACTTGTGATTCTTCTAATGAGGGACTTAATCAGTTGCTGCAAATCAACTTCGAGGAGGGTAGTACTGCTGTAACCAAGTCTGCTCATCTAACCTACCTCACTGAGTATGCATTCTTTGCAGACTCATCCCAAGGCTCCTGCAAAATGTCGATTGAAGGTGTAAGTGAAACATGGAGGTGCGTATTCCCGACTCATGTCGACATCATTTCCACCGCGAAGGGGACTGATATGGAGTTTGAATATCGCGCTGGTGGCGTAGTAGAAGACCAGATCTCGTGGAGTTTGTTGGAGCCCGACGGAGTCATCGACATCGCGAATCGATCATGGATCCGAGGAGGAGGGCGATTGATGTTACTTCGAGAGATGACTAAGGATGACTATGGTCGAGTGGTCCAGTGCCTTGTCTATCAACCTGGCGACCCAGGTAACATCACGTCCATCGGGTTCTCCCACATTAAACGGGTTGAACAGGACGTTGGTTTTCCTCCTTCATCGGCTCCTAGTGAACCGCGCGCCATTGTTACTGCAGAAGCAAAATATAAAATTTGGTTTTGTGTTGTCTTTAGCGCATGGATAGTGACTGTAGCCTTCGCCATATCATGCAAACTCTATCTAAAAACTAAAACATATAACCAAGATATGCTAGCAATCCCAGATATTGTTGATAACACCCATATCACGAGTGTGACAAGCGACCCAACTAACACGTCGGGAGGTGGTGTTCTTAACGTTCGTTTCACTGGTAGTGAACAAGCGATTGATGAAGATGGTTATGAGATCCCGATGCGATTGAAGACAGCATGCATGTCAATTGAGAACAGTGGGGGAGCTAAACGATCCATCATAGACCGCAGCACAGGAAGTGATCCAGGAAGCAGTCGCTATGGAGCCGATAAGGTCATTGATGACGGTGGGTATGAAGTGCCAATGGTGGCGAAACAAGGGCGTCCATCGAAGAAGACAAAGATACCGGCGGCAACAAAGGTAACTGATCACTTTGATTCCAGGAATTCCAGCTCTCCGCAGTCAAGTTCATCTTACCGGGACATTATCGATGAGGATGGGTATGCAGTACCAATGGACTCGTGCCAATCGGAAGAGATCAAAGGACCAGTAATAACCGGCAAGTTTGGTCTCGGCTCTGGGAACCCAAGAAGAGGATTGTCACGTGAAAGGTGCGATGTTGTTGATGAAGATGGATATGAGATGACTTTGGTGAAGATGGCACATCAAGATGAAGAGGCAGTAATGGATGAGAGAAAGGCGTCTCGACATGATGAACATTACCACAAGTACGAAGACATAAGCTCGAATGTGCTGGATCATCAATACGAATGCATGAAACAACTCACATATGAAAACTGTTTGAAGTGATAATTTCACAATGAATGAAGAACAGTTAATTTCTGACGTCCTTTCAAAGAGGTTGTAAAAATGGACCTCGCTCAGTTCTTTCTTTTTTTTTGGAATAGCTTTATTAACTCTACTGAAACGTTCGTTGTATTGGTGTAATATTTGAATAAGGCACTTATTCCACAGAAGAAGAATACAGTATAAAAAGACATACTACATTATTGCGGAATATATGTCTCCAAAATTATTGTTCATAATTAGTCTGCTGCACATGAACATTATACATGCATATTATTATCTATTCTTAAAAGTAGTATACACTGAAATGTTCATAGCATAGTTTATGGTTAACATTCACCGTTTACTATATTTTGAATGCAGCGGCATGTACAATAATTAGTAAATGGTAACTTCTATCTCATCCATGTGCTTTTCATGTTATGTCATGCACTACGAACACCTGAAGTTTTAATTAATGTGGCTCTTGATGTTGTTATGCTTATAATATGATTAAGAGAAACTTTTGGTGAATAAAAGTAAGGGTCATTATTTGTAACAGGAAGTATGGATAAAGGGAATCTGTAAAATATTAGGCATGCAAAAAGCATGGTTTGAAACTAGATCGTATACCAATGTTTTGTTCAAGTATTAGACGTATCCTTGACAACGCAATCAAATATCGCTTTCCAGCTACTTGAATCCAAAATTTCCCTTGTAAGGGGAGGGCCAATGTCGAAAAAAGTGACTTGAGGTTGCCAGATATCCACAACAAGTTTAAACCGATTCTAATTGCAAGTATCTTTAATGAGAAAACATAATTCAGAGGTCTACCTCAACAAATTTGTTGCGAACACCTCCAAATCCAAGATGGCGTCCAAAAAGGCAGCCGTTTGGTATTGCTATAAATAATTGGCGAGATTTCCCAAACGGCACCTTATATCAACATTATTCTGCAATCATATTAAAGACAATAACATTTCCTATAATCTGATACCAAACACCGTGAGGTTCAGGATATGTATCACGGTCATTTTTAGCCCCAAACTCAAATTGTATGCATTTTTTCCCCAAAATATGAAATTATTGATTTACATAATTACGTATAAATCGATAATTGTATTAGCAGTTTAATTAATACTTTTCAAGAAACTGTCCGATTATATCGACAATACTCCCTGAAAATTTCAAGTGTATACCGTATCTGAACAAAAAGTTATAGTTCTTGGAAGTCAGCATTAGATATCCACAAATCGGGTAGTTTTGCATAATTTCTCATGCTATACAGGGTGTCTCAAAAATGTGTAATCTTAATAAGAGTATTTGTATACCAAATGATTGCGTCAATTTCGAGACACCTTCAATTCCAAACAAAAAAACATTTCTTGTAATATGATGAATATTTCACCATCATTATGTAGTCCGCGTAGATGTCGTGTCTGTCCTGTATTTTTTTAACAGCATTTATCATAAATCAAACGCTAAAAGTGAACTTAATTCCACTCCACATGGAGCATTCCAGTCACCTGCATACTGACGCGCATGCCATGCATATTGCGAATTTGAATCATACTGGGTGTCCATGAAGAGTTTAAAGCAGTATCAATATCATGCTCCTTATCTTTAATAAGTGTCTTACTGAAGTACATAATATGCGGGACATACTGTAATATGTGCAGAGCGTATCTAGCTTCGAACACAATCTTGATCGCTAGGAACGCACCCTTCATGCCCTTCATATCTTATTACCCGGAGACAATAAAGGTCTATACAATTTGTCTGACTCAGTATTAAAACAAAACGAACTCAATTGCTAAACTAATATGCACAACACCGAAAAGCCTCAGCAAGCCGAATGTTTATTTTTTGCACTACACTATACTCGTGTAACCATGGTAACAACAGCTGATTATGGCCAAAAATATACCAAATCAACAAATATTTACTTTAAAAACTTGAAAATAGCAGCTATAGGGTGTTATTTCACATGTGATTTGTTTTCCTAAATGTTCACGCAAAAATTAGTGTGCAATAATGCGGCTTGTAGTAGCCAGATATATGATTTATTGTATTTCTATTGTTGTTATTACTATGGTTACAAATGTACATGGTGGTACAAAAGTTACCCTAAGATAAACCTAATAGCCTCTTCAAAGTGTTTTCCGAACCCTGAAAAGGTCTAGCTAACTGTGGTGTTCCGAATAATAATCATCTTAAAAACATAATTATCCAGATATGGTCAATCCAACTGTAAATGACGAGCGCCTCCCATTCGAATATGACACGATGTACTTTGCATGATGGATTTATTAATGCAGTGAAATTACCGATACACTATTTTCGTGTACTATTGCAAACCGATGGCGGCATATTTATGACATAAAAGAAGAAAACTGAATGTTTTGCTAAAAAAGGGTATTAACAATACTACATTGTTTAGGAGAAATTCTTGAATAAAGTCCGTAAACAAGAATTACATTTATTGGGGCACCCTGTATAGTGTTCGAAATCGTACAAATTTGCTGTATTTTGTCAATATCAAATGCTGAGTTCCAAGAACTATAACTTTTTGTTCAGATACAATATATATTTTACATTTTTAGAGAGTATTGTTGATATAATTGGACAGTTTTTCGAAAAGTATTAATTCAACTGCTAATGCAATTATCGATATATGCCGAATTATGTAAATCAATAATTTCATATTTTTGGGAAAAAATGCCTAAAATTTGAGTTTGGGGCTCAAAATGACCGTGTTACATATTCTAAAACCCATTGTGTTTGGTATCAGAATATAGGAAATTTGATTGTCTTCAATATGCCCGCAAAATCATGCTTATTCCAGGTGTTGTTTGTGAAATCTTGCTGATAATCTATAGCAAGTCAAAACGGCTACTTTTTTGGACGCCATCTTGGATTTGGAGGTGTTCGCAACAAATTTTTTGAGGTAGACCTCTGAATTAAATTGTCTCACTAAAAATACTTGCAAATAAAATTGGTTTAAACTTGTTGTGGAGATCTGGCAACCTAAGTCCTGAAGAAAGCCACTTTTTCGATGTTGGCCCTCCCCTTATTGTAATATGGAGAAAGGGAATCAGACGAATTGATGTTAGGCATGCGAGTCTAAAACTTAAACATATGTTTACTCGTCAACAATGTTGCAAAGAGTCTAATTTTTTAAGAGGTGGAAATATCTTTGTTTCTTTGTATGTGTCTGTGAGATATTTAATGTTATGTATGCCGTTAGCAAAACATTGTATAACTATGTGTAGGAATAACACCCCTCCCCCGCCCAACTATATACAGACATAACCTGGGTAAAATAATATTACTAATATAAGATTTCTCGGTCAATTTCGTAAGTTGGCCACACGAATTCATTTTGTGTGCATTCAATTTCGCCGATTTTGTCACCGCAGCTGTATTTTGAAGTTCAAATTCGTTTTTTAGCATTCGAATTCATATAACAATCATTCGAAAACATTTTGTTTGCATTCAATTTAAAACGTGTTTCTATTTCGTACAATTATCATTCATAATTTAAAGCGAGAAAATTGGTGATTACATAATACCCCCTTCCGTGATTTCCGTTGGTGAAATTGTATGCAAATAGCGTGTTTTTTAAATTGAATGCTAAAAGTGGTAAATCACTTGACCGAAGAGCTAAATCGTATATATGAACAAAAAGCAATTTTGAACCACAATTGCAAGCCTTCAGCTCAATTTCGAGAAATTGAATGACACGCTTATCAAAACGAATCAGGAGCCTACGAAATTGGCCGAGAAAACCTATATTTGTTATATACTTCAATTAAATGCAATTAAAATTCATTTATCAATCCACACACTCATAATGGGAAGAATAATTTGTTAGTGGAGAAAATGATATTGCTTATATTTTGTATATATTTTAATTAAATTCAATTAAAGTGCATTGATATTCAAGCCACATATTACATTATGGGAATGATTCAACTCCTCCCCCACTCCCCTGGCCACCACACCCTTACTCCGTCCAGATTGTCCCTGGCTAAGACGTGCTCGAATATTAAATATAGGCCTACATAATATTGTAATTTTAGTTATGAAATTTAGAAGACTTCGCTCATCAAAAGGATTTTCTTTTCAACATACCACATCTCCTCCAAATTGGAATGCGTGCGACATTGTCTTTTTAATGACACATTCATGACCGATACTCATACTAAAGTTCCGCCTCCTCTGTGTTTAAGACGGGTACCATGTCGGTTCTTTTAGAAAGGCGCAACTTAATTACTTGTTGGGCACAATATATAATTATAGGTGACAGAAGTGGAGAGACATTTTAAGAGTGTTTCGAAACCAGCTCTTCAATTCGACCACTTAAAAAAATGAGAGCATGACATTCATCATTTGTATTTGTCAGTTGCATTGTTTAATAGGGCAATAAATCCTAACGAGCCATCACAATCACATTAATAACTGATATGAAAATATACTTGAAGTTCGTGGTCTCCTCTCATCTTCAACTTTATCTGGCGGAAGTGTCACAATGCGCGGTCGCACGCTTATGGATTGGTTGCCCTCAGGACTTTCCATTGATAATTTCGCCAGCAATTGCAATTAAAAGTTGTTAGTTTTGGGTAAAATGTCTGTCCTTTGTTAGATAACATCGGTTGGCAATAATATGAGCCTCGTAAAACTGACGAAACTTAATTGGATTTTACTTTGATTGTGCATACATTTTCTTCCTCTATGTGATGCCAGTCTTTCGGAAAAGGCCGTTTGTTTTTGGTAAAAATTGTTGTGTGTAAACATTTTGTTAGATAAATACCGGTAGGCAAAATGAGCGTCAAAATACTATTAACACTGACTTGTATTTCACATTAAGTGTGCATGTTCGCCCTTGCCCTGTATGGTGCCAATGTTGTGGAAAAGGCTGTAACAGCCTTTGTAGAGGGAAGAAACGTTACGTTGACTTGTAATGCAAGTAATAATACATGTGAAATAAAGTGGATTGCGCTGGTGAATACCGACAAAAACTATCCAATCTTTGTAGTTGCTTGTAAGGTTAATACAAACTATACTGTGTTAATTTACTCCCAGGATACTATGGAGCTCGTCAGGACACCGTTTCTTAGTTAACATTCTCGTTTCTTCGGACATTCGGCCGTTTTATGACTGTATGTTGGGGACTGAAGTTGTTCAAAAATTCACTTTAACTGTTACCGATGTAGGGCAAATCGAGCCACCCAAGTGTTCAATCTCTCCGAAATTCATGACTGGACAAATTGACATTAAAACTGTCGATTTTACCTGCGAATCGCGTGCGCTGGTCAGTCTTGTGCCGCATCTAAGTGTATCATTCGTACTACCAGGAATAAGATATAATATTGAATCATCCTCATTGTTACTGAAAACTCCTCTGGACTTCAATGCCTTTAAACACGTCTCGAACGCATCATGTAAATCGTCACTCGGAGATTTAAATGAAAACCGAACGTGCTCCTTCCCAGTCTATGTTGACGTCCAGCACGTACTAAAAGGACACGATGCCGAATTCGAGTGCGAGCTTGAATCAAGTGAGACTTACGAGATCACATGGAGTTTCGTTGACGAGTACATCGGAGATATGGAGATCATGGACCCGACAAGGAGGGAGGTTCATGTTGTTGCAGGATTTAACTGACAGCGATGTGGGAAGGATCGTCGTGTGCAAAACGTTCAGACCCGAAACGCCATCCAGTCTGGTTGATGTTGGTTTTGACCTGATACATCGTGTTCCTGCCACCAGTATGACCCCACCTGCTTAACGACAAGAGCCAAACAGTACATCTAAAGGGACGAATAAGGCATCTGACAATCAAATAACATCAAACGCAGAGATTAGCACCGAAATGGATGAAAACAGAAAATATAAGATAAAGTTTGCTATTGTGTATTCATTATGGCTAGTTACGGTATTCACGTTCATTGCATTCAAACTGTATGTTGAATGTTTTTCTTACAATCAAGATATGCTGGAAATCCCAGATATTGATGATAACACGGGGATAACACCCATATCACGAGTGTGACAAGCGACCCAACTAAAACATCGGGAGGAGTGTTCTTAACGTTCGTTTCACTGGCAGCGATTGATGAAGATGGATATAAGATCCCGATGCGATTGAAGACAGCATGCGTGTCAATTGAGAACAGTGGGGGAGCTAAACGATCCATCATAGACAGCAGCACAGGAAGTGATCCAGGAAGCAGTTGCTATGAAGCCGATAGGGTCATTGATGACGGTGGATATGAAGTGCCAATGGCGGCGAAACAAGTGCTTCCATCGAAGAAGACCAAGATACCGGCGGTTACCAAGGTAACTGATCACTTTGATTCCAGAATTGTCAGCTCTCCGCAGTCGAGTTCATCTTACCGGGACATTATCGATGAGGATGGGTATGCAGTAGCACATGAACAACCGCGCCAATCAAAGAAGGTCCAAGGAACAGCAGACAAGTCTGGCCTCAACTCTGTGAACCAAATAGGAGGATGTTGTAGTGAAAGATGCGATGTCTTTGATGAAGATGGATATGAGATGACTTTGGTGAAGCTGGCACATCAAGAAGAAGAAGCAGTAATGGATGAGAGAAAGGCGTCTCAACATGATGAACAATACCACAAGTACGATGAAATGAGCTCGAATGTGTTGGACCATCAATACGAATGGATGAAACAACTCACCTATGAAAACTGTTTGAAGTAAAATTCTGACATCCTTTTCAAATTTGTCGTCAACATTTTTTGTTCAAAAATTAGAGCCTACATATATTCTTCATAAAAATCGAGTGTTTCGAAACCAGCTCTTTAATTTGACCACTAGACCACTAGAAATGACAGCATTACATTCGTTATTTGCATTTGTATGTTGCAATGTACGAGCCATCACAATCTTCAAGACTTCCCATTGATAAAATCGGCAGCAATTACAATTAAAATGTATAAGTTTGGGGGAAATGTCTCTCCTTGTTAGATAAACATCGGTTGGCAAAATGAGCCTCCTAAAACTGAAAAAAATGAATTGGATTTTACTTTTATCGTGCATTATTGTCTCACTCCAATGCATGCCAGTCTTGTGGAAACGGCCGTTTTACAATATGAAGGAACGTTATGTACCTTGTAATACAGGTGAAAGTACACAGTGAATAATATGGACATCGTTTCGTTTTTTATAGACGATAGATATTCAGTTTATTTGGCATTTTGTGAAGTTAATCAAAACTATTGTGATAATATAACCCCTAAGATACATTATGACATAATTATGGCACGGCTCGATATTCCCGCACGTCACAAAACTCGAGTAGCTTGCATAACAATACGGAAGTATATCACAATGAGTGATTGCGAACCGATCGACAGGTTGCCTTTAGTTTACGACTTTTCGCTGTTTAATTGATACAATTACTTGATATTGCAATTAAAAGTTGTTTGTTTTGGGTAAAAATTGTTTTGTGTAAATATTTTGTTAGATAAATACCCATGGGCAAAATGAGCCTCGACAAATTATTCAAACTTACTTGTATTTCACATTTACTGTGCATACTTGCCCTTGCCCTGTGTGCTGCCAATGTTGTGGAAAAGGCTGTTGTAGAGGGAAGAAACGTTACGTTGGCTTGTAATGCAAGTAATACTGATAATCGTACGATACATTGGAGATCGCTCCCGAATACTGACGTTAGATATCCAACTCATTTAGCTGCTTGTGAGGTTAATCAATATTATTGTGATAATATAGTCCCAGGACACTTCGGAATTCGTCAAAAAAACATTTCTCAGTTAACATTTCTCGTTTCTTCTTATGTTCGGCCGCTCTATGACTGTATGTTGGGAACTGAAGTGGTTCAAACATTCACCTTAACTGTTATCGACGTTGGACAAATAAAGCCACCCAAGTGTTCAATTTCTCCTATATTCATGACTGGACAAATCTACATTGAAACTGTTGATTTTACTTGCGAATCGCGTGCGCTGGTCAGTCTTGTGCCGCATCTAAGTGTATCATTCGTACTACCAGGAATAAGACTTAATATCGAGTCGTCGACATTGTTACTGGAAACTCATATGGACTTCAATGCCTCTAAAAACGTTTCAAACGCATCATGTGAATCGTCCCTCGGAGATTTGAATGAAAACCGTACGTGCTCTTTCCCGATATTTGTTGAAGTTCGACAGATACGAAACGGACACGATATCGAATTCGAGTGCGACCTTCAGTCAAGTGAGACTACCGATATCACATGGAGTCTCGTTGACGAGCACATCGGAGGTGTGGACATCGAGAACCGATCATGGACCCGACATGGAGGGAGGTTCATGTTGTTGCAGGACATCACTGACAGCGATGTGGGAAGGATCGTCGAGTGCAACACGTTCAGACCTGAAACGCCATCTAGTCTGGTTGCAATCGGCTTTGACCTGATATATCGTGTTCCTACCACCAGCTGTTGAGGGACGAATACTGCAGCCGAAAATAAAACAACATCAAACGCAGAGTTTACCACCAAAATGGAGAAAACTGAAAATACAAGATAACGTTTGCTTCTGTGTTTTCGTTATGGCTTATTACGGTATTCACGTCTATAACTTTCAAGTGGTATGTAGAATATTTTTCTTACAACCAAGATAATTATGCCAGAAATCCCTGATATTGATGATACCCATATAATAATACAAGCTTGAGTTTGACAGGCGACCCAGCGGTACCCATTGGGAGGTGGTGTTCGTAATGTTCGTTTCAACGAAAGTGACCAAGCGATTGATGAAGATTGATATGAGATCCCAATGCGATTGAGTACAGTTGAGTACAGTGACGTATCTTAAGGTTCCAACATAGAGTGCACCACTGAATGTGTTCTTGGAAACAGTCGCTATGGAGATGTCTTGATGTCTTGATGAAGATGGTTGTGAGATTCCAATGCGTCGAAAGTCAGCACGCGGTGATGGCGTAGAGGTAGCTGTATGCCTACACCACAAAGACGGAGTTCATGATCCCCGTGCCACTGGATATGCCAAGGATATCGGTCGCAATATGGTAACGACAATGTAACTAATAAAGATGGCTATGGGATTCCATTACCATAATACGAGGCAAGTCGGCATACAGGCTGGTTGCGAAACTAGCGCGTCCATCAAAGGAGACCAAGAAACTGACAGTTTCCAAGGTAACCGATCATGTTGATGCCAGGAATTCCAGCTCTCTGCAATCAGGCCCATCTTACAAAGACGTTATCGACGAGGATGGGTATGCAGTACCAATGGAACAAGCACGCCAATCGAAGGAGACCAAAGGAACAGGAATAACAGCTAAGGCTTGGTCAGCTCTGGGAACCAAAGACGAGGATGCGATGCTGTTGATGAGGAAGCAGTAATGCAGGAAAGAAAGATAAACCAGATAAATATTACCACAAATACAAAGACATGAGCTCGAATGTGTTGGACCATTAATATGAATGCACAAACAATTTGCCTACGAAAACTGTTTGAAGTAAATTTCTGACATCCTTTTCAAATTTGTTGTTAACATTTGTTTAAGAATTAGATAGTCTTCAAATAGTCTTTATAAAGAAAATATTATACAACATTTAGTAGACATAGCAATATAGAAGGATCTAATTATTAATTAATTTCTAATAAAATATTATATTAATGTTATTGTTAAATAAAGCACTTACCGTACATCATACAAAGACGTATGTATACATGTATATGAATTATAACGATGTAAAATTAGTATGTCTCGAAATCCAATTTCTTTTTCTAATTAACTTGAAGTGCACTGTACATGCATGCAATCAACTATTTAAAAAGCAACTGTTCACAGTTCACATATTTCACGACAAAGTTTTGATTTATTATTAGATTATAATTATTGAATTAATTGAATGTATTAATGTATTAAATGCACACATAATGCGAGTACATTAGAGTAGTTATGTTTCAATTATTAAGAGGGCAAGAGCTAGGGGGAGGGGTCGGTTAGTATAAGATTTCTTGCATTGTCTTTGTAAGCTCAATCTAAATTCATCAATTGTTCTTAATTTGTAGAGAGTTAATTATCAAGGTTGATACATTTCATTGTGTTGAATTATTATTTGAAGGAATAAAGCATAAACAAATCTTTCTCACCCGTGCAACATGAATGCATACAATTTACATGAATCTGCCCATTGGTTTTGCTAGTCTCAGGTAGTATTGTATGGTAACTGTATTGAATACATTATAACGAACATTTCAACGGGAAATGTGGATAAAAGTATTCAGGAGAATATATATATATAAGTCTTGCATGCAACGCCACCCGAAACCGAAACTTACCGCTGTTTGGTCAAGTGGTACTTATGCTTGAAAAAATAACAATATCGGTTTTAAACCGTTTGCTTTTCTTGAATAACAATATTGTTATAATAAACAGAGGATAAAAGGATTCAAATTAATAAATTGACAAGCAATACTGATGATACAAAAACGAGGGATATTTCGATCATTGTAAAATTAATCTTGTTATCTTTGTCAAGTTTTATTAAAAGTGTTTGTTTAATAATGTGAGTTTTCGGTTATTGTGCTTACATATGTGCATCGTACATAAATAATACACCAATCAATGCACAGGAGGCATATTCTTAACATTTTGATTTCAACATTTTGTTCAATAAGTAGATTATAAACTTGTACTGTGGGGTAATAATAGACATTTTAATTTCAACATTTTGTTCAATAAGTAGATTATAACCTTGTATTGTGGGGTAATAGATAGAGTAGAAAGATGCTCTTTCAAATTTAACACTCAGATTTTCATTATCTCTCACAAAAAAAAAAAACATTTCGTACAGCGCCCTCTATACCAAAACGGAACTACCCCTTTAAATTGTCGCATCTTATAGAGGAGACTAAGCACTATCTATACGTTGGTATGCGTAAGGTATTTAGCCTAAAATCGACTTACGCCCTTCTCACTCTCACTCGATTATATTGGTATACCTGTAATCTACTACATATAATGGTATGTCTGTGTACAATTACAATATTGTATCATATTCGAACTTTAAATTTAGTATGCTTATGCACATGCAATCGTTATTGAAATAGTACTGTTCATATACACACTAGATTGTTTGTCTTCTTTAAATTTGGAGAAATAAAACATGAAACAAATCTTTCTTACCCATGTGATTTTCTTGTTATATATTGCTACATTAATGCATACAATTAATATGCCAACCGAAACCAAAACTTCCCGCAAGAAGTACTTACCCTTGTCGACAAAGTAACATTGTTTGTTTCAATCATTGTGACCTTCTCAATTAAGTAATAACCCTTGTAACAAGAAGATAATGCAGATAGAAGGATTCAAGATAATAATTGGACACATATTATTGATAGTTTGAAACCGAAACTGGCGGATGTGTATAACTGCAATTAATATTTGTATCATTCATGTCATTGTCAAGTTGAAAGTTGTGGTTTCAAACTTCTAAATTATTTAATAGCATGGTTGAAAACAAAGTAAATGTAAGAATAAAGTAATACATACAACCTCGAGTAGGATATGTCCATAACGATAATAACACGTATACCTTGACACGCTTTTTACAGTTAGAGAATTGCATTCATCAATGTTTGTGAAATATCAACAGTTATAACTTCACCATGCTCGAAAGGTGTAGAAAATTACAAACGACTAATTAAAAAGCCTGTTATCATTCAAAAAGCGCAATTAAACACAAAAGGGCGCTCTCTAAAAAAAAACATTGGTTTCAACCATTTTTCATACAGAATTATGCATGTAATAAATGTTTTGTTGAAAAAACTAGAGAGATCATCAACAACTATTTTAAAACCTCTTTTGAAAATGTTTGAAAAAGTAAATGCATTTTTTTTATTTTTAAAAAAATCATTGAATATATCTGGGCCCCATATTTATAACAATCGGATATATTTATTGATATTTCAGCTGTTTCTAAACAGATTTTGATCAAATAAAGTTTATTCTGCCATTAAAATTGGATGCGCTTTCAGATTTTACACTCAGTTTTTCATTATCTCACAACAAATTATTTCGTGTAGCGCCCTCTATACCAAAATTGAACTACCCCTTTAATATAAATGTATGTGGATTCAAAACCAACCAAAGCACTCGCACAACATATACAAAATAAACAGTACTCTTCTTTACCTTTAAGTGGTTGAGATTGTTAAGTGCCCATGTAATTTGGCGATAAATTGTTTGATAGAAAGCGTCGAAAGTAAGGATCACTTCCAATAAGGTGCGGTTATATATAACATACCTTCAAACGCGCATTAGCAGAACTCGCTAGATTACCATACTTACAGGACCATAATCAGCGATAAGTCCTATACCTACATGTATGTATGTGCAAAAAACATGCCATGGTAAAAACCGTTCATTGATTGCTCAAATTATATGATTGATTAAAACCCAGTTGTTGATTAGCATTGTGAAACTTTTGCTTCCGAAACAAATATTGAAATAGTCATGAATTTTAGTGTGAATTTTAACCTAATCATCAAAATACTAGCAGTGCCTATGGCAGTTGAATTGGGATGGATCCAGGCAGTGGAACCGATACGAGTCACTGCAGTTAGAGGCGAATCGGCTAACTTGATATGTCCCGTTGGTGATACTAGATGTACTGTGACGTGGATAACGCGGACAAATACAAGTATCTTGACCATCACTTCGTGTAATGAAAATCTTGATCCTTGCACTGATCCGGATAGTCTTGCTAAACTACTTGCTGGATACAGCGCGGTAAGGAATGAGACAACGTCGATATTAACCATTGATGTTACAGAATCTACACCTCCTTCACTTGAGTGTCGATTAGGCAACACTATTGTTCAATATTTTGAATTAATTTTCATCAACCTGGAAGATATTCAGCCGCCATCATGCAGCGTAACACCGAGTCTCGTCCCGGGCGGTCTCGACATTACTACAATTCTACTCCTATGTGACTCACAATCTCCAAGAAATGACATCGATCTTTATTTGCGAATAACAGTGATGGATGAAGAGATTTCGAGTTCGTCGGCACAGGCTACCCATTTGATCCGTTATGACACGTTCAAGTACAGTACACCTGGTGTGTGTGACTTTTCCATTTTGAACACTCACTTGAATTGCACGTTCCCCTCTTGCATCGACATCGTGTATACGCCAAAAGGCGGGGACATGGAGTTTAGGGGCTCCATTGGGGGAAATGTGACAGAAGGACAGATTTACTGGACGCTTCAACAGTCAGATGGAGAAGTGAACATAACACATAGATCATGGACTCGACGTGGAGGGAGATCGATGCTGCTACAGGGGATCACTGAACTGGATGACGGAAGCGTTATTGAGTGAAGAGTTTATCGAGATATCAGTAAGACAGATATCACCTCTGTTGGATTTTACATGATTAATCTACAGAACAGTGAAATGACTACTACAACATCAAATGGAGAGATGACCACCGAAATAAAGAAAAGCAGAAAGTACAAACAAATTTTTGCTGTTGTGTTTTCATTGTGGCTTTCTACGGTTTATATCTTCGTTGCATTCAAACTTTATCCAGACACTGTTACTTACAACCAAGATATGTTAGAAATCCCAGATATAGATGTTCGCACCAATAACACGAGCATGGCAAGTGAACCATCCAACACCTCGAGAAATGGTGCTCTTAATGTTCGTTTCACTGGCAGTGACCAAGCGATTGATGAAGATGGTTATGAGATTCCAATACGATTAAAAACAGCATGCATGTCAGATAAGAATAGTGGGGGAGGTGAAGGGTCCCACATAGACTGCATTACTGGATTTGCTCCGGGAAGCAGTCGATATGGAGATGATAGAGACGGTAATGAAGATGGTGACGAGATTCCAATGCGTCGGGAATCAGCACACGATGGCGGCGTAGTTGTAGGCCTACCCCAAAAAGACGAAGTGTCTGACCCTCGTATCATTGGATGTGACAAAGGTATCCGCTATGGAGACAACGGTGGTATTGATGAAGATGGCAATGAGATTTCCATGCGAGGCAAGTCGGCGTACAGAGCAGTTGACAACAAAGGAAGAGTAAAAGGATCCAGCAAAAACGTAACTCGACTACGAAATGTGGCCCGATAATCGAACGATGTGGGGCCGATAGGGTCGTCGATCAATATGGATATGAAGTACCAATGGTGACGAAACAAGTGCGTTTTTCAAAGAAAACCAAGATAGCGGCAGTAACCAAGGTAACTGATCACTTTGATCCTAGGAATTCCAGCTCTCCCCTGTCAAGTTCATCTTACCAGGACGTTATCGATGAGGATGGGTATGCAGTAGCAATGGAACAACCGTGCCAATCGGAAGAGATCAAAGAAGCAGCAGACAAGTCTGGTCTCGGCTCTGGGAACCTGATAAGAGGATGTTCTCAAGAAAGTTACCATGTTACTGATGAAGATGGACATGAGCTGGCTTTGATGAAGATGGCACATCAATATGAGGGAGCATTAATGGAGGATAAAAATTCTTCTCAGCATGATGAACATTACCACAAATACGAAGACATGAGCTCTAGCGTTTTGGATCATCAATATGAATGCACGAAAAGCCTCTCCCATGAAAACTGCTTGAAGTGAAATACTGCACCGCTCAATGCACAAGAGGCATATTCTTCACATTTAGACTTTAACATGTTTTCAATAAGTAGATAATAAACTTGTCGTTTGGGGTAAACAAAAGTAAGTAGACACTTATCAGTAATTATAATCGAATTTATAATAGATTTTTAACAATATTTTAAAAATATAATTCTTGTAACAAAAAACACTGTTGTACACAAATGTTGCCTTCTGCTAGACCCATCCTCATTTATGCTTAACTTGTAGTACATGAAATATACATATACTATGACATAGTCATAAACTATGATAGTAGTGTAAATTAATTTCATTGTGTAAATTATAATACAATTGCATTTTCGTTTTAATTAGCCCGAGTCATTCTCCTGTTACCACGTGTACATTGAAATGTCCAAGGTATGTTAATGTGGATATTAACTGTACTTTAGATAATTTTCGGAGACTGCATTGTAAAGCACATAATAACAGGACATGTGGCAGATGAATTCGATTCAAGCTAATTTATAAACATGCAATGCCAACTGAAACCCAAAGCTACCTATGATTTATTTTCCTCGATTAAGAAATTAAAAGAAAGCCGCTAAGCCTCATTGCATACTTCGGATATAATCATGTCTCAAATTTGAGGGCCATTATATAATTTCAGGATATGTAGCTCTCCTTTATTTGGTTGATAAATATCCAACAGAACAACCCAAAAAACATCTCAATATAGGCATGATTGGTATTACATAGAGAAGGTACAAGATGTTCTGCAGAACTTATGTAGCAAAAAAATCGACTAAACGCCCTCTAACTCTCACCTGATAATCCTTGTTAACAACGTTACAATATCGGTTTCAGACTTCCGGTCTCATTTAAATGCACTTGAATGGACATGCAAGATTAATCAACCAAAACATGCGGATTCATCAAACACTGCAAGAATCGTCGTACTTTTGTCAACAAGTTAAAAGTGTTAGTTTCATACTCGACAAAATCTTCAAAATGTGATATCATTGTTTTTTTTAAGTGATCCATCAAGTTTGTCAAATGCAACGAAAAATTATTAAAAGCTTTTCCACTTCTCTTTTAACTTGTTTTTAGGCTAATGGTCATAATAATAAAGTAGGGTTTGATGATTTTCTTGTTTTTCAATGCAACATAAATGTTATAAATTTTATTTAATTTGGCTATGCATGTTGTTGGCCTCATGATGTATAATTAGCTTTTTTTAAATACATTATAACACTATATAACCAGTATTCTCTGTAACGGAGACTATGAATACAGGGACTGAGGGAACTATTAGGCATGCATTGAGTATATTGGAAACCGAAACATGATCATGTTTTTTTTTTAAGTGGAAGAAAAATGAGCTAAACTAGCAGTCGCATCACTCGCATGACCTATACTTGTCAACAAAGTAACGATGTAATTTTCCAAATTATTATGTTAGAGCAAAAAAAATATTGAGAAAGGGCATCATACGAATAGGTGTTAGGCATGTGGTTTTGAAACAGAAACATGTAGGATGATATTAAGCAGTATAATTATCATTATCCAACAATGTAAAATATATCACGTGTACGGCATCCAGTGAAGCAATGTGTTGGAGTAGCGCTCCCTACGGTACCCCCTCCCAAACAAGAAACATGACCATTTTAGTGGGCAAAACAATATTGCTAAATTTATGTCTGATATATATTTTAATCAAATCAATTAAAAATAAGTGATATTCAATACTCACATTACAATATGGGAAATTATTCATCTCCACCCACCCCTAATCTGTGTCCTCCCGGATTGCCCATGGCTATAGAAGTGCTGATAAATTAAGTATTACACGGTTACAGATACAGTTTACACGTTTACACGTACGGTTAGGTTATGTAATTTAGAAGACTTCGCTCATCAAAATCAATCCTTTTCAACATGTCACATTTCCAAATACGAAAACGTGTTTCAAGAACATTGTTCTTGTAATAACACATTCACGACCCCTACTCACACTTAAGTTCCGCCTCCCATGTGTATAAGATGCGTACCATATCGGTATTTGGAGAGCTGCGCAACTTAATTGCTTGTTGGGTACAATGTATAATTAGGGAGTAGTGAAGTGACATTTTAAAAATGTTTCGAAACCAGCTCTTCAATTCGTCCACTTAAATAAATGACAGCATAACCTTCATCATTTGTATTTATCCGTTGCACTGTTGAATAGAGACAATGAATAAGCCATCAAAAGCACATATCGATATTGGGAGTTCGTGGTCTACTCATCGGGCGAAAGCGTGCGGGTCGCGCGCTTTAACGATTGGTTGCCTTCAATACTTTCCTTTAATAAAATCGCCATCAATTTTAATTAAAAGTTGTTACTTTGGAGGAAAATTTTTGTCCTTTGTTAGAAAAACATCGGTTGGCAAATATGAGCCTCCTGAAACTGACAAAACTGAATTGGATTTTGTTTTTATTGTGCATATATTGTCTTACTCTATGTGATGCCAATGTTGTTGCAAAGGTTGTTGTACAAGGAAGGAACGTTAATTTAACATGTAATACAGGTGATACACATCGAATGATATGGAGATCTGTTATTTATATCGACGATGAATATCCAAGTATTCTTGCGGTTTGTAAAGTTAATCAACCAAAATGCGAGACTATAATCCCAGGATATCACGCAACTCGTCAAGACACTGTTTCTCAGTTAACATTTATCGTTTATTCTGACGTTCAGCTGCTCTATGAATGTATGTTGGGGACGGAAGTTATTCAAACATTCACCTTAACTGTTATCGATATTGGACAAATCGTGCCACCTGAGTGTTCAATTTCTCCTAAATTCATGACTGGACAAATTTACATTGAAACTGTCGATTTTACCTGCGAATCGCTTGCGGTGGCCAGTCTTAGGCCACATCTGAGTGTATCAATAGTACTACCAGGAATAAGACTTAACATTGAATCATCGTCATTGTTACTGGAAACTCCTCTGTACTTAAATGCCTTTAAAAACGTCTCGAACTCATTATGCAAATCGTCTTTCGGAGATTTAAATGAAATCCGAACGTGCTCCTTCCCGGTTTATGTTGACGTCCGGCACGTATTAAAAGGACACGATGCTGAATTCGAGTGCGAGCTCGAATCAAGTGAGACTTACGAGATCACATGGAGTCTCGTTGACGAGAACATCGGAGATGTGGACATCAAGAACCGATCATGGACTCGACAAGCAGGAAGGTTCATGTTGTTGCAGGATATCACTGATAGCGATGTGGGAAGGATCGTCGAGTGCAAACTATTCAGACCTGAAACGCCATCCAGTCTTGTTGCAGTTGGATTTGACCTGATAGGCCTATATCGTGTTCCTGATACAAGTATGACCACACCTACTAAACAGTCACCCCGCAATAGAATGCGGGGTGACTGTTAGGGGCTCCCCAATTAGGCGCGCACACCTAAACCCACCAAGTGCCTGCAACTGTATATCCGCATCATGCGGAGTTTGTTTGCAGTACCAAGAAGAAGAAGAAGAGAATGAAGTCACGCGCAGAGATTACCTCCGAAATGGAGGAAAACAGAAAATATAAGATAAAGTTTGCTGTTGTGTTTTCACTATGGCTAGTTACGGTAATCACGTTCATAGCATTCAAACTGTATGTTGAATGTTATACATACAATCAAGATATGCTGGAAATCCCAGATATTGACGATAAAACCCACAACACGACTGTGACCAGCGACCCAACTAACACATCGGGAGGAGGTGTTCTTAACGTTCGTTTCACTGGCAGTGAACAAGCGATTGATGAAGATGGATATGAGATCCCGATGCGATTGAAGACAGCATGTATGTCAGACGAGAACAGTGGAGGAGCTAAAGGATCCATCATAGACCGCAGCACTGGAAGTGATCCAGGAAGCAGTTGCTATGGAGCCGATAGGGTCATTGATGACGGTGGATATGAAGTGCCTATGGTGGCGAAACAAGTGCGTCCATCAAAGAAGACCAAGATACCGGCGGCAACCAAGGTAACTGATCACTTTGATTCCAGAAATGTCAGCTCTCCGCAGTCGAGTTCATCTTACCGGGACATTATCGATGAGGATGGGTATGCAGTAGCAGATGAACAACCAGGCCAATCAAAGAAGGTCCAAGGAACAGCAGACAAGTCTGACCTCAACTCTGTGAACCAAATAGGAGGATTTTCTCGTGAAAGATGCGATGTCGTTGATGAAGATGGATATGAGATGACTTTGGTTAAGATGGCACATCAAGATGAAGAAGCAGTAATGGAGGAGAGAAAGGCTTCTCAACATGATGAACAATACCACAAGTATGAAGACATGAGCTCGAATGTGTTGGACCATCAATACGAATGCATGAAACAACTCACCTATGAAAACTGTATAAATTGAAATTTTTCGTCAACATTATTTGTTCAAAAATAAGAGCCGTCATATATTCTTCATTAAAAAGATATTATAAAAACCTTTAGTAGATATAACAACATAGAAGAATCTAATTATCAACTAATTTCTTGATTAAATTAAGATGGGTGTGATGATACTCACAATGCGTTTCATGACAAAACAACTTTTCTCCTTCTGTTTTGTTATGTTTGACACATGAAACTTAAATAATTAAGTAGGCTTGTCAGCGGTGTACAGCGTAGTTGGCCTGATTTTGTATATTTTTTCGGGGGGGGGGGGGCACAAAATTATATAGCGATAAAGAATAATCTTATTAACTAAATTCTTATAAAACATAACAAAGTGATATATCTTAATAAAGCACTTACCGTACATCATAAAAAGAAGTGAATATATAAATTATGGAGATGAATTATGTCTACATTAAAATGCAATTCATTTTCTGATTAACATGTAGTGCACTGTACATGCATGCAATTATCTTTTAAAAATCAACTTTTCACAGTTCACATATTTTACAACAAATGTATGGTTAACTTTTAAATTATAATTATTGTATTAATTAAATGCGAGTAAAATATAGTACAGTATTATTTCAATTATAAAGTGGGCTTATTGTAAAATTCAAAAGGTTATAGCACTTATATCATAATAAGCTACCTATTTTTGTTTTACATATATCGTGGTATAAGTATTAATAGAGTATGAGCACTATTCGGATAACTTTTCTACTGCGCGTGTAAAGTATACATGCATCTAATGATCTATTCCTGAAAATATGATACAGTGAACTGGGAGCAGTGCAAACATTGTGCCTGTCATATAGAGTTAATTATAGTTAACAGCGATTTTCCTTTTATTTCATGGAACATAAATATTGGTAATTTGAAGTAATTTGGCCATTGGTGTTGTTGGCCTCATGATTTATAAGTAGTTTTTGGTGAATACATTACAATGAGCATTGTTTATAAGAGGAACTGTGGATATCAGGGACTTGGGAAGATAAGGCATGCAATGAGAATGGTTTGAAACCGAAACATACCGATGTTTTGTTCAAGTATATAATTTATCATTGTCAATAAAGTAACAATTATGTCAACTGTTATTAATTTGAATGCATAATAGCCTTTGGAAAAAATAAATATGGAGAGAGGGAAAGAGACGAATACGTGTTAGATATGTGATTTCGAAACCAAAACGTAATGATATTAAGCACTACAAGTATTCAACCTAATTAAACCCCTCAAACAAGTTCGGAAACTCAAGTTTGATCGATCATATCTCTCGTATTTTAAATCTAGCATACTCGAAATTGGTGTCACAATAAAGCCTCATTATTTACATTTCAAACGGTGCATTATGTGTAGTGATTATGCAATTGGGGCGATTGCAGTAGCCCAGAGAATGGGGGGAGGCAGGGAGTGAAATGTCCCAAAATGGCTCAATGCATTTAATTTACGAGTGCATGACTGTGCTGACCAGTTTTCTGAAAGTTAAATTTCTATTGAATAATGCCAACCTATCCATTTGTCAAAATCATTGAATCTGGTACCATTTTAATGTAAATTATCTCTTCTTTACGATGGCATATTAGTCGTAATGATTATGCAAATGGGGTGTGTGCAGCGAACCGGAATATGGAGATGGGTTGAGTGTGAAATCAGACCAAAAAAATGGAGTTTACTAAAATCAGAGCGTTGCATCCTTTTTCGAGCTTTGGGGAGGATTTTTGAGCATTTTAAATAAAACATTCATGATTAAATTTGATATCAACGGGAAGCCCAACAACGCTTCTGTATGAAAATTTGAAATTTATAATGATTTTGTTAAAGGGCGGCTGCAGGGAGATGAATGTGGGGAGCCTCACAAGTGACACATTTAAAAACGCTCTGATTTGGTGTCGGTATCTTTTACCATTGTTTGGAGGATATAATGCGACTGGAAAGAGTTGGCCATGAATGAGAAGAATTAAATTGAAAAAGCATGAATAGTGACTCAGTTGTGTCTCTACAGCTTCTTTAATGATTTGAGAATGCATATTCTTTCCAAGATGAGTTCTCTCATGAACATCATGCCAAGATTGAACAACATCGAAAGGGCCCGGGCAATAGACCGCTTCTGTAATGTATGCAAATAATATGCGCATGACGTCAGTCTCCCCGTCGGCAAGCTTAACAAAAGTAACCATGTCCGGCAAGCTAGCTTGCCGGATTTAGTTACTATTGCTGAGCTTGACGACGGAGAGTCTATTGGGCAAATCGAAGCCTGTGTTCTTGAGGAATGGGATGCCATCCCACAGGACAGAGTGATGAGACGGGTGTACAGCATGAGGAGGAGGTTCCAGGCTGTCGTAGCTGCATTTAAATCTTCAAATCGCTATTGAATAAAACAAAACAGAAACAGTAACGCAAAGCCTTAAATAGTGATTTGTTTGGTCTCGTTATCATGGTTATCGGTCGAGTTTTTAAAATATGTTGATATGCTTGTGTAGTGGTTGTATGATTGTTTGGCTGTTTGCGTTGAATTTAATGTGGTAACAATTGTTCAGGGGTACAAATTAAAATTGGATGAAATGACATCATTCATCAAAAAATAAACTTTCAAACTCCCACCAAACAATGGTAAAAGACACAGACACCAAATCAGAGCGTTTTGAAATGGCTCATTTTTTAGGCTCCCCACATTCATCTCCCTACAACCGCCCTTTAACAAAATCATTATAAATTTCACATTTTCATACAGAAGAGTTGATATCAAATTTAATCATAAATATTTTATTTAAAATGCTAAAAAAACCTCCCCAAAGCTCGAAAAAGGATGCAACGCTCTGATTTTGTTGTCAACTCCATATTTGTTGTATAATTTATATTTCACACTCGACCCATATCTATATTACGATTCGCTGCACACACCCCATTTGCATAATCAGTACGATTAGTATGCCATCGTAAAGAAGAGATAACTTCCATTAAAATGGTACCAAATTCAATGATTTTGATAAATATAAAGGGTGGCAATATTCAATAGAAAGTTAACTTTCAGAAAACTGGTCAACACAGTCATGCACTCGTAAATTAAATGCATTGAGCCATTTTGGGACATTTCACTCCCTGCCTCCCCCCATTCTCTGGGCTACTGCAATCGCCCCAATTGCATAATCACTACACATAATGCACCATTTGAAAGGTATATACTGAGGCTTTATTGTGACACTAATTTCGAGTATGCTAGTATGCAAATAAAGTTTGGTTACAAACAGATGCAGGGTTGGATAGTTATCAACCCTAATACACTCTTACCCCAAAACGTTCATATTTTACCTCATTTGACCTACTTATGTGACCTTTGACCCCAGCATATCATGGAGGCCAATATAGGGCATCTACCAATCAAGTCTGGTTACAAACAGATGCAGGGTTGGAAAGTTATTGACCCTAATAGACTCTTACCCCCAAACTTTCACATTTGACCTCATTTGACCTTTGACCTACTTATGTGACCTTTGACCCCAGCATATCATGGAGGCTGATATAGGGCATCTACTAATCAAGTTTGGTTACAAACAGATGCAGGGTTGGAAAGGTATCAACCCTAATAGCCGGGATAGACGCTTACCCCAAAACTTTCACATTTGACCTCACATGACCTTTGACCTACTTATGTGACCTTTGACCCTAGCATATCACGGAGGCCGAATAGGGCATCTACCAATCAAGTTTGGTTACAAACAGATGCATGGATTTGTGTAAGCGTCACGGAAGGACGGACCGACGGGCGGACGACAGACATGACAGACGGACGCAATTTGGATTTCTTAGTCTCCCTCCACCTACGGTGGGCTCGACAAAAATACGAGAGTTTATATCACATGTACAGCATCAACTAAGTGCGTTGGAGTAGCACCCCCCCCCCCCCCCCCCCCCCCTCTCCCAAACAAGAAACACGGCAACTTTAGTGGGCAAAGTAATAGTGCTAAATTCATGTTTGTATATAATTCCATTCAATTCAATCTAACATTTAGTGATATGCAATCGCCGAACAGCATTATGGGTAATCATTCAACTTTACTCACACACAATATATCTGCGTCCGTCCGGATTGTCCCTGGCTAAGACGTACTTTCAGGCGTTCCTGGCCCACTGTGCGTCTGCGCTTCGCTCACTAAAATTGAGCTAACTATTCAATAGTTAACTGTATTCCTGAATATCACAAAGCTTCCGGGGGCTCCGCCCCCTCGACCCCCAATAAGCTTAGTAATCTTCCAATCTCTAAACAGCTAAATCAAAATCTCATTAACTAAATATTAGTTAACTCTATATTTATATATAGACAACATCTTTATATCTGGATATTACAAATCTCAAAGCTTCCGGGGGCTCCGCGCCCTGGAACCCCATAAGCTTCCCAATGTGGGTATCCCATGACTGATGCTATTCACGGTTCCATCAGAATGCTTTCAATATATGTATCTATCAAGATCAAGTTTATCTTGGACAAAGCCCAGCTAAAAACATGATGCTTTCAAAATGCACTTAATAATTTTCCAATCTCTAAACAGCTAAATCAAAAGCTAATTAACTAAAGAATTGTTATATATAGACAACATATTTATATCTGGAGATTACAAATACCAAAGCTTCCGTTGGCTCCGCCCCTGGATCCCCGATAAGCTACACAATGTAGGTATCCCATGACTGCTGGTATTCTGGGTTTAATCATACTGTCAGAATGCTTTCAATATATGTATCTATCAGGATAAAGTTTATCTTGGACAAAGTCTAGCTCATAACATGATTGCACTTAATAAGCTTCCTATTTCTAAGCAGCTGAATTCAAAAGATTTGGGGTCCCTATCCCCCCCCCCTCCCCATAGTCATAAAATCCCTTCGCTTCCTCGCCAGAGATGGTCAAAATGACGAATCACCCCCCCCCCCCCCCCCCCCCCCCCCAATGGCGAGAAGAAATCGACGCCCTTGGCTTTTGGGCACAAGTTATGATAAGGTGAAGTGTACTGACAAGTTATAAGTGTTTCGAAACCAGCTCTTCAATTCGACCACTTATCGAAATGACAGTATTTCATTCATCATTTGTATTTGTCCGTGGCACAGTTGAATAGAGACAATGAATCGAGTGATCAAATGCACATATCAATACACTGCTATGACGATATATTTGGAGTTCGCGGTCTCCTCATCGTGAAAATAAATCTTCAACTTCATCTGACGGAAGTGTCACAATGCGCGGTCGCATTCTTATCGATTGGTTGCCTTCAAGACTTTCCATTGATACAATCGCCAGCAATTGCAATACAAAAATGTTAGTTTTGGGAGAATTGTCTGTCCTTTGTTATATAGATAAACATCGGTTGGCAATAATATGAGCTTCCTAAAAACTGACCAAACTGAATTGGATTTTACTTATTGTGCGTAACTTTCTTACTCTATGTGATGCCAGTCTTCTGGTAAAGGCCGTTTGTTTTTGGTAAAAATTGTTTTGTGTAAACATTTTGTTAGATAAATACCAGTGTGCAAAATGAGCGTCGAAAAACTATTAAAACTGACTTGTATTTCACATTTAGTGTGCATATTTGCCCTTGCCTTGTGTGGTGCCAATGTTGTGGAAAAGGCTGTTATAGAGGGAAGAAACGTTACGTTGACTTGCAATGCAAGTAATACTGATAATCGGACGGTATATTGGAGATCGCTTCGGAATACTGACGATAGGTTTCCAGTTCCTGTAGCTGTTTGTGAGGTTAATAAAAACTATTGTGAAAATATAAACCCACGATACTATGGAACTCGTCAGGACACCGTTTCTCAGTTAACGTTCATCGTTTCTTCTGACATTCGGCCGTTTTATGACTGTATGTTGGGGACTGAGGCTGTTCAAACATTCACCTTAACTGTTATCGATGTTGGACAAATCGTGCCACCTAAGTGTTCAATCTTTCCTAAATTCATGACTCGACAAATTACCATTGAAACTGTCGATTTTACCTGCGAATCGAGCGCGCTCTCCGGTCTTGTGCCACATCTAAGTGTATCATTCGGACTACAGGGTATAAGTTATGTCGAATCATCGTCATTGTTACTGAAAACTCCTCTGGACTTCAATACCTTTAAAAACGTATCGAATGCATCATGTGTATCATCCCTCGGAGATTTAAATGAAAACCAAACGTGCTCCTTCCCGGTTTACGTTGACGTCAAGCACGTACTAAACGGACACGATGCCGAATTCGAGTGCGAGCTTGAATCAAGTGAGACTTCCAAGATCACATGGAGTCTCGTTGACGAGTACATTGGAGATTTTACTTTTATTATGCATATATTTTCTTACTCTATGTGATGCCAGCGCCAGTCCAGTGGAAAAGGCCGTTGTGCAAGGAAGGAACGTCACGTTAACATGTAATACAGGTGATAATACACAGCTAATGACATGGGGAAAGCTTCGTTATTACGACGATGAACTTTTTCCATTTAATCAGGTGGCGCTTTGTAAGGTTAATCAAACCAAATGTGATACTTTTACCCCAGGATATCACGCAACTCGGCAAGGCACTGTTTCTCATGTAACATTTCTGGTTTCTTCTGACGTTCATTTGCTGTATGGCTGTATGTTGGCGGATACAGTTTTTCAAACGTTCTACTTAACTGTTATCAATATTGAACAAATCGTGCAACCTGAGTGTTCAATATCTCCAAAATTCATGAATGGACAAACTGACATTAAAACTGTCGATTATACTTGCGAACTGAGCACATTTTCCGGGCTTGTGCCACATCTAAGTGTATCATTCGGACTACAAGGTATAAATAATGTCGAATCGTCGTCATTGTTACTGAAAACTCTTCTGGACTTCAATACCTTTAAAAATGTTTCGAATGCATCATGTGAATCGTCCCTCGGAGATTTGAATGTAAACCGAACGTGCTCCTTCCCATTTTTTGTTGACGTCCAGCACGTACTAAACGGACACGATGCCAAATTCGAGTGCGACCTTAAGTCAAGTGAGACTACCAATATCATATGGAGTCTCGTTGACGAGTACATCGGCGATGTGGACATCAAGAACCGATCATGGACCCGACATGGAGGAAGGTTCATGTTGTTGCAGGATATCACTGTCAGCGATGTGGGAAGGATCGTCGAGTGCAAACTATTCAGACCTGAAATGCCATCCCGTCTGGTTGCAATTGGTTTTGACCTGATATATCTTGTTCCTACCACAAGTATGGTCCCATCTACTGAACAACAAGAGCCAACCAGTACACCTGAAGCGACGAATAAGGCACCCGAAGAGAAAACATACATCATTCTGACTGTTGTTTTCATACTACTGGAACTCATCACAATAACCCTTATTGTTGCCTTTGTTTTCTACGCAAAAATCTGCATCGTTTCATCTCGAAAGGGTGAAGATAAACCTAGGCAAGGAACACAAGCCAGAGGTCATGCAGAGCTTCCCGTGATCGAAGATATTGATGATAACACCCATAGCACGACCGTGACAAGCGACCCAACTAATACATCGAGAGGAGGTGTTCTTAACGTTCGGTTCACTGGCAGTGCCCAAGCGATTGATGAAGATGGTTATGAGATCCCGATGCGGTTGAAGACAGCATGCATGTCAGATGAGAAATGTGACCCGAGAATCGTACGATGTGGGGCCGATAGGGTCATCGATCAAGATGGATATGAAGTACCAGTTGTGGCGAAACAAATGCGTCCATCAAAGAAGACCAAGATACCGGCGGTAACCAACGTAACTGATCAAATTTATTCCAGGAATACCAGCTCTCCTCAGTCAAGTTCATCTTACCGAAACGTTATCGATGAGGATGGGTATGCTGTACCAATGGAACAAGCGTGCCAATCGGAGGAGATCAAAGGAACAGCAGACCAGTCTGGTCTCGGCTCTGAGAACTCAAGAACTGGCCACAGCTCTGAGAACCCAATAAGAGCATTGTTTGATGAAAGGTTCGATGATGTTGATGAAGATGGATATGAGATGCCTGTAAGGAAGGTGGCAAATCAAGATGAAGAAGCAGTAAAAGACAGAAAGGCGTCTCATGATGATGAAAATCACCACAAGTATGAAGACATGAGCTCTTATGTGTTGGGTCGACAATACGAATCAATGAAAAACCTCACCTATGAAAACTGAAGTAAATTTCTGACATCCTATTTAAATTTGTCGTCAACACTTGTTTAAAAAATAGATAGCCTTTCAGTCTTTATAAAGAAGATATTACACACTCTTTAGTATATATATAGCAACATAGAATAATCGAATTATTAACTAATTTCTTATAAAAACATTACATTATTGTTATATTTAAATGAAGCATTTACCGTACATCATATAACAAAATTATACAAAAAGACGTACATTGTATACATTATGACGATGTAAATTATGTCTCAAAATCCAGTCTCATTTTCTGCTTACCAGCTTGTAGTGCACTGTACATGACTGTATGCAATGATCTTTTTTAAAATTAATTGTTCACAGTTCTCACATTTCACATCAAAGATATGGTTCACTATTCGATTATAATTAATGTATTAATTTAATGTATTATTGTATTAAATACATAAATAGTACGAGTAAAATAGAGTAAATTTGTATTTCAAATAGTAAGAGGGAAAGAGCTATAGGAGGGGCGGGGGAGGGGTCCGTAGTAAGATTTCTTTCATATTCTATGTATGATTCGTCAATTGTACTCAATTTCATCTCAATTAAGTTGATACATTGTATTGTGTGTTTAATTATAATTTGAAGGAATAAATTTAAACATAAACAAATCTTTCTCACCCATGAGATTTGCTTGTTATTTCACGCAACATGAATGCATGAAATTTACATTAATATGCCTATTGGTTTTGCTAGGCTCAGGTTTTATTGTATAGTGACTTTATTGAATACATTATAATGAACATTTCAACAGGAAACGTGGATAAACGTAATCAGGAGAATATAAGGCTTGCATGCAAGGCCAACTGAAAACCGGAACTTACCGCTGCTTGGTCAAGTGGTACTTTGTTATCCTTGAAAAAAATAACAATATCGGTTTCAAAACTTTTGCTTTTCTTGAATAACAATATTGTAGCAATGAAGAGAGATAAAAGGATTCAAGATAATACATTGACATGCAATATTAATGATAGTCTGAAACCAAAACCAGGGATATTTTTATCATTGTAGAATTAATCTTGTTATCCTTGTCAAGTTCGCATTTTGCGGTTTCAAACTTTTCAAGTTTGTATCAAATCAAAGTTGTTTTTGGTATGCTTTTACATAATAATGTGCATCGTAGATAATATTAGTCTTTTAAATCACATTAGTAGATCTATGGAGGAACGATAATCGTCAACTTTTTGCCATAAAACATTACATATCCAGAGGAATCTGGAGGATCGTTTAGATATCTTTATAGATGATATGTTTATGTTTTATGTGGCAGGGAAAAATTGACCAGGTGCAACGGAGAACTCGGGCATCTATAGCACATTGGGTTATATACAATCACGTATTCATGTTCATTGACTTGTGCACAGCTTCTCAATTATTATTTGTTAACAACAAAAATACAAAATGTTATATACACACACTCGATCATGAGTTTACAATATACGCTTTTACTGAAACATGGTTCAGAGAAGAACCTCATTCTTTTTTTAATCTTCCAAATTATACACTTGTACAAAAACATCGATTAAACCGAGTTGGTGGAGGTGTGTGTATGTATGTGACGAACAGTGCTTCTTTTAGGCCGAGGCCGGATCTTGACTTTTGTACATTAACGATTGATACGCTTTTTATTGAAATTGTTGAAGAAGGGAAGAATATAATTGTTGGAACTGTATATAAATCCCCTGATACCTGTGGAAAGGACTTTAACGACCTCCTTGAACAATGTCTATGTAAAATTGGTAAAGAAAATAAGCAGTGTTATATAACTGGAGACTTTAATTTTGATTTGATTAATCACTCTTTACATTCTGATTCCAATGCATTCATCAATACTATGTACTCGTTCTCCTTCTTCCCCCTTATCACAAAACCAACCCGTGTAACAACAAGATCCTCCACATGCATTGATAATATCTTTACAAATGTCTTGGATAAACCGATTTTGCCAGGTATTCTTTATTCTGATCTTTCAGACCACTTCCCCGTATTCCAGATAACATATTCTATGCCTCCAAAGTACCACGCCCATTTAAATAGTGAAAGTCATTCACAATTGCAAGTTGACTTTAATGCTTTAATAGAGGAATTAGCTGCAAAAGACTGGTCCATTGTTATTACCAACCATGATGTCGATGAGGCTTATAGTATATTTTTTGGGACCTTACAGGAGATTATTGATAAGCACTCTAGAAAATTGCCCCATTCAAAAAAGAAGAGGAAAACTCCAACAAAATCCCTGGATTACAAAGGCTATACCTTTTTAAAGTCAAAAACCCCAGCCCAAAAGAAGAAGTATACTACTTTTAGAAATAAACTTAATTCCATTATACGCGAATCTCGAAAGGCTCATTTTGTACATAAACTTGAGTTGAACTGTAATAATCTTAAATGGAAGATCTTAAATGACCTGCTTGGAAAATGTCGGTCTAAATTACCCACTTTTATAAAAATGGATAATATGAAGGTTGAAGAGCCCAAAACTATAGCCAATGTATTTAATTCTTATTTTGTAAATTCCGGAGGTTTTAGTAATTCCCAATGAGTTGGATCTTTCTTTGACTATTTAACTACAGGTAATATTCATTCATTTTTCCTTCTACCAACTGATGGATATGAAATTTTGAAAGTGGTTAAGAAATTAAAAATTAAACATTCGTGTGGAGTCGATGGGATCTCTCCGTTTTTTGTAAAGAAGGTTATTCATTGTATTATTGAACCCTTGACCCATATTTTTAATTTGTCATTTTTACTTGGTGTATTTCCCGATGACATGAAAGTTTCGAAGGTTATCCCTGTACACAAAAAGGGTGATATTCATGATGTATCTAATTATCGGCCCATCTCGCTTTTATCCTCATTTTCTAAGATATTGGAAAGATTAATGTATAATAGGTTATATATATTTTTGCAGAAATATTATATTTTAATACCTGAACAGTTTGGATTTAGACCAAATTATTCAACCGAATCAGCATTACTCTATACATCTGAATTGCTTTATAAATTTTCTGAATGTAAAGAGATTGCCGTGGGTGTGTACATTGATCTTAGTAAAGCTTTTGATTGTTTAGACCACCAGATTTTATTACGCAAATTGAATTTCTATGGAATTAGGGGTACCCCGCTAAACTGGTTTAAAAGTTATTTGTTAAATAGAAGGCAGTTCGTTGAGTATAATGGAGTACATTCTGATATAATGCATATAAGGCAAGGGGTTCCACAGGGAAGCATTCTGGGTCCGTTACTTTTCTTATTATTCATAAATGATATTGTTAAGTCTTCTAAAATGTTACATTTTATTTTATACGCCGATGACACCAATGTTTTTCTTTCCCATACCGATATCGATGAATTGATGTATCAAATTAATCAAGAATTGGACAAAGTTTTAAAATGGTTTAATGCGAATAAGTTGCGAGTCAATCAATCCAAAACAAAATTCATGATATTTAATTTTAAGGACAGATGTAAAAACATACTTTATTATGTTAATTTAAAACTAGATGAAATTGATGTTGAACAAGTTCTCAATGCGAAATTTCTTGGAGTCACTATTGATAATAAATTGACATGGGAAAACACATTGAGTCAATCTCTAAAAGGGTCAGTTCTAATATTGGTGTCATGGGTAAATTACGAAGTGTCCTACCGCAGAAATCATTAGTTACTTTGTATAATGCAATTATATATCCATATCTATCATACTGTAACTTAGTATGGGGAAGAACATTTGACAAATTTTTGAAGCCATTATTTATATTACAGAAACGTGCCATACGGTTATGCTGTAACGCACAATACAGGGCGCATACCTCTCATTTGTTTAAATCTCTAAAATCGCTCAAACTGCCAGATGTTATTTCCCACAATACCTCGTTATTTATGCATAAGTCTAAGCATGCTATGTTACCATCCATTTTTAATGATCACTTTTGTCTAAATTCTGATGTACATTTATTGAATACCCGGAATAGAGATACTTTTTACTTACCAAGATTCCGTTCTTCTTTTATGCAACATAAATCAATTAGATTTCAGGGACCTGTAATTTGGAACTTACTAAATGATGTATTAAAGGATGAAAAGAGCTACAACCTTTTTAAAAATAGACATAAACAAGCGATACTCAAGACTTATTGAATTCACAAAATTAGCATTCTTGTAAAAATAAGAATTATACATTAATTAAAATGATGTTCTTGTTCTAAGTGTATTTAGATAGACACTTTTAGTTGCAGAATAGGTGTTAAGTCAGAATGTAATTTATTAAAAGTATTGTTGTAGTTTTTAGTTTCTAGTTGTTATTGTTTTAGTTTTTAGCTTAAGGGGCTGCTGATATACAAGTTTCTACTTTATAGCAACCCCGGCATATGTATGTACATGTATATTTGTATGACTCACCATTACTGTATATGTATATATTTTATGATGCCGAATAAATGTTAATTGAATATATATACTTTAATTTGAAATTATTAGTTGCGTGAAATTAAGTGTGAATTATGCAACACGACGACACGTCAGCACGCCAACATTCTTACATCTATATAGAACTGGCTGTCACTACTTACATTATATATGTCACAATGAAACCGACACGAAACCGTGCAAGAAGATATAACTTCCTTATCCAATTAAACAAGAATCTGACAGTGGATTGTAGCTTTATTTTATATAAGACCGAAATCTGAAACGAACATAAATCAAGTAGGTGGGTGTGATATTCTAAATCACAATGATTTTCAGTCAATGACAAATAACTTTTATCCTCATGTTTTGCTCTCTTTGATGCATGCAACTGAAATAATTAAGTAGGCTTGTCAGCGGTCGGCCTGATGTTTATTTATTTTTTTATTGGGGGGGGGGGGGGATGGGGGCACGCCTTATAATAATAATAATAACAACAAATTACATTTATATAGCGCATCATATGAATAAACATCTCTATGCGCTTTACAGCAATATATTACAACAAATTACAGTAACAAAATTATCATACACATAAATCAAACTTACATACACATAATTATACACATTTTGGAATTCCTATCTAAGGTGAAACTCTAGACAAATTTAATTCTTAAATAGGTGGGTTTTTAACAGTTTCTTGAAAGTGTCCAGGGTTGGTGCGGCACGGATGTTGGATAGGAGTTGATTCCACAGGGTTGGTGCTGAGATGCTGAAAGCGCGTTGACCGTAGTGTTGCGTGTGTGCTCTTTGGACTTTGGAGCGGGATGGGGCGTATGGGTGCAGGAGTGCAGAGATATACTGTGGTTATGTGTTTCTTCATTTTTTTCAAAAGTGTACTCCTTTTCTATTGTTTTTGTCAAATTATTTGGGGGGGGGGGCACGTGTCCCCAGTAGCTTGTGAAACTAATTAATAATGTGGCATAAAATTATGGTGCAATGTTTGATCTGTTTAGGTCACTTTGCGAACATTATTTTTGGGGATGCAGACTGTATAACTGTTTTCTTCATGAACAAAATATAACTTTTTCCCAGTTGGTAGAATCATGACGCACTTACCGACATATAATTTAGTACATGGCGTCAAGTCCGAATTTCCTTCCTAATATACGTATGCACCATATTGCACTATTTCAAGTGTTAAAAATGCCAAAGCGCTCCCTACCGTAGTCTAGGTTCTATACTCTGTTTTTACCCCTTTCCCCCATATATCGCGTAACCCCCATATATCTGTACGCTTGGTGAATCATCCACCGGGCGTACAGATGCACCGGGTTTATACGCGTATATGGGGGAAAGGTGTATACAGAGTATAGAACCTAGACTATCCCTACCGTGGAAGGGGGGGGGGGATCCCCCTCCCACCCCCTTCCCTCGCTCAGTCGCTCGCTCCCTCGCAAAGTCCCCCCAAAGTTTTGCTCATTATGCCACTGATCATTTTAATCATATCATCATCATATTATTATCATCAACTTTACCATCATCATGATCACCACCAACACCACCATGACTACCGAAAACAAAAGATCCTAAGTTGAACTTAAAATTATGAGAAGCCGTTCGTTCCTTTGAAATTTGTTTGTGAAAGTTCTTTTTAAGGGCATAAAATGTTGATTCAAATAATTTATATTTTCTATAATCAAGAACATTTTATGTTATTAATGTAAAATTTATGAAGTCGCAAAAACTTGCATTTTTGCTTTTGAATATATTTTATTCCAAGGCTACAAATTGCTTACCATAATTTGTATGTCCAACTTAGGGTTAAGTTAAACTAAGGGTCTTGGTGAAACTCCCCAGGACCCCCCCCCCCCCCCCCCCCCCCCCCCCAGGAATGTTCACTACCTCCCTAAAATGTATGCCCATGTTACAGTAACAAACACAACACAGGCAGGCATCAACACTCCCAATGTAGCAGGGCCCTTATGACACACCATCAATACATCAGGTAATGCATAACGAGACCTGGGCCCCGTTTCAGAAAGAGATCGATCGTAAGTCAGATCACGTGTTCTAGATGCGCAAATCTGATTGGTTGAAACACATACATTTTCTGACTTACGATCAATCGTAACTTACAATCGATTGTATCTCTTTCTGCAACGGGGCCAAGATGCGACTGTCACCAACATCAGGATCTTACATGGCTCTCTGAATGATTGTAGATCATAGAGCAGAGAAAGTTTACTACCTCCCCAAGGCCATCCCACCCCTAAGTTACCCCATGTTATAATAACACACACAACACAGACAAGCATCGAGTCAAGTCAACACTCCCAATGTAGCAGGGCCCCTATTACATCTAGTCACACCATTATTCCTGCATGCACCAAAAACAAATGTTGAAGCAAAAAGTACATCACTGATCATTCTCGTATCTAAAATAGCATCCACCACAACATCACACATGCCACGAAACCAACTCTGCAATGAGAGAAGCTAGAATCGATGTCATATGACTGGATAACATGTTTATTGCATGGATAATGCGTGAAATCGATGTATAGATAGCAAGACGCCCAAATCACCTTCTCACAGTAGAAGACTTTCATAATACATGTACAAAGACAAATGCTTTTATGCCAAAGACTCACAAATTACAAGCACATTTAATTCACACAATTTCTTCCGACCAAGAACACTGGAGATCCTAGACGCACAATTCACTTTCACTTCCTGATTAACTATTCATTTTTAAAGAAATTAAAGTCTACATTTCCAATTGCTGCATCAAAGTTGTTCATATATGATAACTATACAAGGCAAACAACCCATTCTTGGTTTTATTTCAGCTAACAAAAATATGCAAGAGACTATTAAAATTAGTATTGTACTTACACTCGATGACTAATAACTTTTAACCGTGTGATTCTACATCTCAAAGTGCTTCAAGTTGATAAAATAAATTGTTCACACCAGGTTAACAATGAAATATTTGACAAGCAAAATAATAAAAAATAAATCATCCAATTCCAACAGCTATGATGCAAAAATGTTCCAGTTTTATGAAATGCATCAAGCAGTATTTTAAACATAATTCACTACTTTGTTTTTACAATAGAATCTTATGTACAAATCAAATCAAAGGGAACAAAACATTAAACGCAATTAATAGAACAAAAATGTGATAAAATTGCCTATGGAAACAATGAACTGTTCAACACTAATTTATCTCTATTCATTTCACTACAAATACCTATAAATAAAATACCACCAGCAATACAAATATATACTTAAAATCAAGAATAATCCTAGAATTTAATCAGAAACATAAATGGCTTTGAAAAACAGCCTTTCACCAACTTGATAAAATAAGTGTAATTGATGAAAGTCCAATATTTACAGATGCATTTCATTTACTTGCGCGACGTTCAATATAAAATCAAAGGTCTTTTTTTAAGACACCTAATTAAACATCGCAAACTTAACAAGTCAAAATCTTTTTATTTACAACTACATTTGGCATCAGATTCTGTGCTACAACATACTGTAAGGGAACAAGTTAAAGATTAATTCTGTCATTTTCTCACGTTCATGAAGTCAATGTCAAATTTCTGGTATGCAATTACAACTTTCAAATAAAATAGCTCTTACGCCATGACTACTCAATCTCTCCAAGGAAAGAAAGGGATTTCCGTATTTTCAACGATAGACAAGAAATATCTCAAGTAAAGAGGCAATAAAATCAGTATTCAAAATACTTTTTGTACTATATGTATTATATTGAGTGTAAAATATGCTTTAAGCTCAGATTCTTGAGTATCAAATACTTTTTTTCTCTTCCTCCTTTTCCATGTGACTTTATGGAGTGCTAAACATTTACTAAGAAAGGAAAAATCTGTAATCTGTAAGCATTTTTCCGTCAATAAAACTAAATAGCTAGTCAACTGGTTACATCTATAAAGTAAAAGTCTGAACTAAGTCAAGCTTACTCCTCAAATCTCTCTCCTTCCTATCTAGCCATTAACAGAGCAATATTGCAAAGCCTGAGCTCAACAAACTGACTTGTCATTCTTGTCTTCGATCTTAACCTTCACAAGATATATGGCTAAGCTTGGATGATATCTCTTCACTTCTTGAGATTTGTATCCTTGCAGTTTAATGCCAGCATCGCAAAGCTTACTGCATTAAAACCTCATTGAACTTATCAAGTCATGATGTTTTTCATTCAAAGATGGCACATAGAAAAGCCAAGGCTTAGCACTGGCCAACTTTTAAATTCTCGACGTCTTCTATCTTGACATTGCAGAATGATAACAGACAGGGCTTGCCTATGCCACAAGCCCTTCAGTTCTTGATGTTGTCAATCTGGTCAATGAAGATGGAACAGAGATGCATCTCTTCAGTTCTTCATGCTTTCCATCTTGCCGTTGATGGGCGACGAGTCAGCCAGATCGACGTGGTCGATGGGCTCCCCCTTCTCGTACTTCTCCCACAGCTTGGAGTAGAGCTCCTCCAGACCCTGGGCGTACATCTTGGTGTTGAACAGGGGGCTGTCCGTGCGCCTGCGCCATACCTTGGCTCGGATGTGCTGTCGGCTGCAGGGGACGCAAACAAATGTAGAGACAGATATCATTAAAATGCCACATATAAAAAGTTTATACCATGTGTGTCAAATAAATGTTCACTTTGCCTACACAACTCAGCTAGGATGTGCCATCTATTTTTCAAAATACAAAAAAGGGGGTTCAAATAATGTGCCACATGTGAACGGTTCAAGAGCTCAACTTCTGAAATTTACAAAATATGTTTTCTTCTAACGCACAAGAGAGCATTTGAAACCTACCAGCTATTTAACATCGCAATTTAACATCATGAAGAAAAGAAACGGAGGGTCTTCCAAAGGCAAACTAATGATGGAATAAAGGTGTCCCAGCTAGGGTCATGCCATATCTGCTCAAGATCTCTCAACATTCAGATCTCATAATGGTTTTGACCCTCGCACTAGACATACAACAGATTTTGACCATAAAATTAAATATATCGGGGGCCCTTTAACATAAAGATTCATTTTCAATCTTAATCAAACCTAATCTTTGTTGCAGGGCCCATATTCAGGTTGCATTTCAATTTTCAAGAGCCCAACACTTACAACTTGAGATCAGTTCCCAGCCTGATGGCGATGTCCTCATACTCCTGCTTGGAGTTGGCAATGAGCTCTGGGCAGCCGAGGGTCTGCAGCTGTGATGCAGCCACACGGGAGGCAAGAGTCTCTCCTGGAAGTGAGCAAGAGCAAAACAAAACATTCATTATTTCATTGAGATATGCTGCAACCCACAGTTGAAAGGTGATGAAAAGAGGGATATAAGAGTAGACTATATCTTTTACTAAGCTGATCTTTTTCTAACATGCTGTCATAATAGGGAAGATTTTGTCAGTCAAACCAAATTTGTAATTGTTCTTTGCAGACAATAAACACGGAACAATCGCAATGACCTTACTTCACACAATGCTTGGTCTTTATGACATATCCATTTTCAAGACGCAGAAAATTCTACAAATGTTTATATTTACTAATTTGCATATCAACCTGACTAACAAATATACATGTACCCATATACAAAAATATCACACAAGTTTCTATAGAGTCCTATAAACAATTGGCATACCTGGAAGAGTGATCATGGGGGTGCCAGCCCACAGGACATCCATGCCCGTGGTGTGCCCATTGCAGAGCGGCGTGTCCAGGCACACGTCGGCCAGCTGTCCTCTCCTCACATGCTCCTCCTTGGATGCCACGGGAGAGAAGATGAGGCTGCCCTTGGGGATGCCTAGCTGGGTGGCTGTGGCCAGGAGGTGGGGCTCACCGGCTGCCGGGAAGCGCAGCAGCCACAGCACGCTGTTAGGGACCTTCTGGATGATCTGTAGTGGGGATACGCAAAGTGTTGACAAAAAGGTTGAATTTTGTTCACTACCATTGTGTGTGAATTTGAGAATTAGAAATGGCCTACAAGGCTAAAATAACTTTCTTCTGATTATCATAATACCCATAATATAAAATATAATTTCAATTTGATCCGTTATAAACATTTTTTTTCTAAACCAATTTCTGATGAAAATATTTTGCTAGTTGAACTGGAGAATAAATTGTCTTTCAAAATTATTTTTTTGGACAAGTTCTTAAAAAATAATTTACTGAATTTGGTCATCAAAAAAACAAATACAACACATAAATATTTATTGATTGCGACTCTGTTAAAATTATCAGTATGATGCCAATAAAGGTGTACAAAATAGCCAATACTGTTACTGTCGGGCAAATATTTGAATGACACAAATACAGATCCTTACTAATTAATCCATCCAAAAGATATATCTCAAATAAATACTTACATTGACCCACATCCTGAGAGTGGCAGGGTCGATCTTGTAGAGTTGGTTGAAGTTGCAGAAGACAATGGCATCATCGGGCAGGCCATACATGCTGCGTGTGGTGATCAGCGGGTACGTTGGGATCTCTTCTCCGGTAGCAGACTTGGGGATCAACTGCAAAGGAAAGCAATTATGGAACCATAGGTGGTAAAGTGCATGGTTAAATTGTGTTTTGATCACTAATGTTAGTAGTCCGGCAGCCAAAGGCAGAATTTTGCCTTGGGGTTACAATCTCTGATTTCATTCAATATACACCATAGATGGAACAGTCAGAAGAAAATACTGTTATCAGAGATTCTAACCCCATATTCCTTGACTGCCAGACTATAGGTGCAAACTTTTGTTGCTTCTTGTGTGAATATAGAGTGGACTCTTGTTTCATAGAACTCCATGGTACCAGTGAAGCAATTGTTTTCATGTTTTTTTTTTTATTCTGTGAACATTTGTGTAACATAAACGAGAGATGGGAAATTTTGAACTGGTGAAATTACTATTTCACAAAAATTTTGATAACAGAGTTCTATGTAACAAGAGTCTACGGTGAAGGGAAAATTAACCAAATTTTGAACCTTTCTACCCAAATAAAACGAAAAGGACGACCCATGGACACTCACTATTATCATCACAAGTTAGGACCGTTTCCATCTTGCCTGAGTAGATAATTGACTTATTCACACAAAATCACAAAAAAACGCTAGCAACATTGCTCAAAGGTTACAACTGATTGCAATGACAAAAGCAACATGATTTCAGCACAAGTGTATACACTGTGGCAGATTCAAATCGACTGTTGCAATTACAATCCTGTGCAACGCGTAAGTAAAGTGAAGGGGCCCCCGAGTCATAAGTACCTGATTCTTGAGATCCCCTACCTGCGTGAGAGCCAATCCATTACAGATAGTCACGCCATTGATGTTGGTCTGGACCTGGCCTGACATCACGATGCTGTTGATGGCCTGGGACGAGGTGCTCTCTACGATGGGGAAGTGGAGTCGGTCAGTGTTGGGGGCCTCGCCGTTGACTGCAACCTGATCATTGCAAAATCAGAAGAAGAAAAATAATCAGTCAACTTGTGTATGTCAAATAGAGCAACAGAGAAAATATACATACATTTGTCATCAATAAGCGGTTAGAATATGTATGCTCTTTTAAAAGCAAACTGCTTATAGGAGTGTTAAACTATCATTTTCTCTATCCAGGTCTGTTGACATGTTTAATGGGAACAAAGCTTCAAAGAATAGATGGCATATTTATTACCAATACTATAAATATCACAATCAAGACAACACTTTTGTTACTGCCAATGCCGATAAAAATATAATATGGCTGATTTTTCATATGACACACGCAGTACCCCGGGGTACTGCGTTGTGTAGCGCCATCTTGTGTCCACTCGAAGCACAACCGTATTGCGTTGTGCATGCAGTGCAGCGCGCGCTTGTATGCACGCTATACCCCGGTACAGCCCTAAAAAATAAATAAATAATTAAACAAAATGGCAGATTTTCGTTTGGTACCCCAGGGTACCATTTATGTCATCATATATTGTGTATAGGTACATGGAATAAATACACTAAGGGGTGATTCAGCCCTTGAATGCTAAAAGGAGCCTGACAAAAACGATAAATGAGCTCCTAAAAATTTGTAGAGTTCAATGAATTCTTAGTGCTCTTTTATCCTACCTGAAAGCTTGAAAAGTAGCCCTGGAAAACAATATTGTAAACAATATTTGTTTAATGAATAGCTATTACTTTGAATTACCTTATACGAGATGCCCAGCTTCTCCAGGGTACCCTTGAGATTGATGGAGTTGAGGACGGCCACGTTGTCCCTGTTCAAGCCGCTCTTGATCTCCACGACGGCCTTGTCCATGAGATGTGGGAACATGTTCCAGTGGTCGCCGATGAAGAAGGTGTTGCGCATGTAGGCCAGCTTCTCAGAGTACTGGCTGGTGAGCTCCAGGGGGGAGGTGACGGGGTCTGTGATCAGGTAGTCCATGAAGGACGCTCCACTGGTGCCAGGGTAGCCTAGCCACATCACCTGAAAAAAAGAGAACAGCACGTTTATATCGTGTCTTCGTGTTTACCAGGGTAGTCTCACATGCAAACCAACTCTCAATGACAAAATGCTTATTTTCCTCCAATTACACACCTAGCTTGAAACAAAAACAAATAGATGTTCTAGGCAATTCTTTGATCAATTGAAGCCAAGGCTGTTGTTGACTCTTCTACTGCAATGATTTGATTAGTGGATAATCATTTTCTGTCCTTTTTCTACCTTAATCAAACATAATTTTAAAAGGATAGGAAAAACATTTCTTATACCTGCATATGTCTTGCCTTTAAATTCAATGCCAAACTCATTTACTTGTTTGTCAATTACAAAGTCAATGACAAGTATTAATATAACTTTGGAATTGAGGAATTCATACCTGTATGGGTGCCGGTCTGAGGGCAAAGATCTCATTGCGTGCTCCTTTCGTGTATCCATTCATGTTGACCAGGATGTGGATGCCATCAGAGCTGATACGGTCTGCTGCCTTTCCATTGCATGGGATCTGCAATGAAAAATACACACATTAATGACTACATTGTCATTGCATGGGATCTACCATGAAAAATAAATACAATGATGAGATTGAAGTAGAAACAGCCACTCTTAATTTCTAACAAATATGTTATGTTCAATAAAACATTGAATCCTTTCAGCTTAGGGTTCAACCTTTGTTTTATATGAAGACATTTACAAATATAGGTCAACTGGACATATTCATAATGATCAAATTCCCAGGATTCAGGAAATTTACAAGGAAAAATAGTTTATAAATGAGAGTAAATGTTGTTGTTTGTTCACGTTCATAAAATATCACAAAAGTATAACTAGCCAGCAAGAAATACATTTTGGTCATAAAAGTTGATATTCCTGCATCCATTATCCATCGGACTTACCTGTGACAAGTCCACAAAATGCTCTGCTTCCTTCATAGCTTTTGATCTGAAAGCTGTGTTGTCATCCGCACTCAGGGCATAGCAGAAAATCTGAGGAAGAAAGAAAATGAGGGTTAACTTATGTCAATCACGCAAATCCAGTAATTACGTTATCAAGAGTTAAATTTACCAGCATTCTGGGCTTCCAAGAGATCTCACTGAATAGTACACTTATTTCTTTCAACAGCAAACTGAATCATATGAAGTCAAATATCAAGACTAAGACAGTCCTTTTTAGGAGTATGCAAGAATCATATGATCCTCATCAAGACTACCCACTCCCTCCCTTTCTTACATGGTGCTACCACAAACAAACTTGCATATTGTTGTTCCATCAGTGGTCAACTCACCTCTACATTGTCCTTTTCATGTTTGCCTGGGATGCTCTGCATGAGATGCGATGTGGGATGGTTGCCAAAGTCTGAGCTGACGTAGCCTATCCTCAGTCTGCCTCCACTGGCGCTAAGGTCCCTCGGATGGTTGTAGGCTGGCTTGTGGAGGACTGTGATCTAGAGTTATGGATGAAAACAAAATAACAAGAAATATAAAATACCATGAAGCAAATTACAACCATAATACATTATTTATGGGTGGTTTGGATATTCATACCACAACTAACAGATTTCTCCTAATATCTAATATGTAAAAGGGGTAATTGAATAAATTTAGAACAAAATATGATTAAAATTTTGGGGATATAGTAAATTTATGTTGGATGTGATAAGTTAATTTCAAAAGGAACAAAAATTGTCATCTGCAGGCCAATTATTTTGTTTTCCAGATCCATCAAAGGACCTTCATAGATTAGACCATCTAAGAGCAACATTAAAGTCATTTGTCTAAAAGTCACTTCATGTGCTGCATTAAGTGCTGTGTGTAGCGACTGACCAGAAGATAATGATGCACCACTAGCTTCAAAACACATCATTTATTAGCCAACATATTAGCAATCATCACAATGACTATCAACATGCATCTAAAATAAAATAATAATGCTGCGGATAAGTTGCATTTAGAAACCCAAGGAGGCATACCTTTTCTAGGCAAAGGTTGCCATGCCTAGCGGCGATGGCCTTGCGGAAGGCATGTGAGAGGGGGTACAGCATGCTGTGGTGCGGATGGACGGAGGGGAGTCTGTTCTTCTCCAGCTGATCAGCAACGATGGACACTAGTCTCTTCATGCGCGATTCATAGTCTGTCCAGTCACACACAATCTGCAAAACAAATATAATAATAAAATATACATGAGTTTTTTTATCAAAGAAACGACTTAGTCAAGGAGACGTTTTACAAATATCTGATTTACAGCAATATATAGTTAATAATGCAATATAATTGAAGTGTTGGTAATAAATGTTTGAAGGTGTTTTTTTAACAAAAGATTATTGGCAATAAATAGTTTTCCAACCATACACCATCAGAGGAAAATATACTTGTTACAAACAAGTTTTGGTCTAAACAAAAGCTGAGAATTGTTTTCAACTTTTTGATAATTCTTTCGATCAAAAATTAAAATCGTCTATTTCACTTCAGCTATCAGAGCATTAAACAAATCCATTACACTGAAAATGATGGCTGAAAGTTTACCTCTTGGTGTCCATCACCTCCTGTGACATCTAATTCATTACTTGTTTGCCTTATTACAGAGGTGCTTTGCTTTACCATACTTCGCTGATATCAGTACAGCACACGTGGAGTTAAGTTATTTTATTTGGTGACTTACCTGTAAACAATGGGCTAAGTTGCAGTAGGCATCTGGGAAGTTCGGCTTCAGTTTCAATGCTGTCCTATACGATTCAATGGCTTCTGGTATATTTCCGGAATCCTACATAGAAAACATGCAAGAAAAGTTTGTTAATGTCTACGATGACAATTTCCATGACTCGCTGAATCATCATTTTGTTGAAGTTACTGTATACATAGAAGTTTGACAGTCATCATATCTCATTACTTCTATATCCACCAACTTCACAAAATCAGTTTGAGTTGTAGTATATCCCCTATATGAAGTGTAAATAAATGTGAAATTTTTTGCTATAATCTTGGAAACATTTTTTAATTTGGTCTTAATACATTACTGATGAGAAAAAGTGATGTTTCCATTTTTTATTTTTGGTCCCAGGGTGCATTTTGGCGATTTTAAAGATAATTAGCTAATTTGCATATTTGTGAAATAAGGTCAGGGGTCATTTTCTATCTAGGAATAGTACAATATTGATACAAAATAGTATTCTAGGGTATTTTGGGGCAAGGATTCCATTTGCGGTGCTCGTTTGTAAGTGATGTATGGGAAACACTCTGAAATCCAAGATGGCTGCCCCTAATTTGCATATTTATGAATATTATTGATTTTCAGTTGCTACAGCCCCTAATAAGCAATCATTCCAGATTATTATTTGTCAGTTATGTTCTAAGTATGCATTTAAGATATCAGAGATGAGTTGCCATCGTGGCAACCTCTAGCAATGCATATTATTTGCATAATTATGTATTTTACCTAATTTGCATATTCCACAAAAACGAGTATATTGGGAACCCGGCAAGTAAAAAAGACAAGTAATACCACTTTTCCAAGGTTTTGGGGGGCAGCAGATCCATTTTTGATACTTATTTACCTGTATCACCATGGCATCCATCTCAAATCCAAGATGACTGCTCCCTAAATTACACATGTTATGATACACGACTATATTATTTCGGTTATATTAGATTGATATTATAATGTTTTGACTTTTAATTATTGGAATGAGCAACTAGAATATTTGAATCACAATGTAGTTGTTTGCTTACAGTAAGCAAATCATACTTTTATCAATTAAATGCCGTTTAGCAAATAGCATTATTTACTTTAAAATGACAATTGCGGCCATCTTGAATTTATGTGGGTTGCAGAGGTGATACAGGTAAATAAGTATCATGAATGGATTCGTTGCCCCCTAAAACCTTGGAAAAGTGGTATTACTTGTCTGTTTTACTTGCCGGGTTCCCAATATACTCGATTTGGGGGAATATGCAAATTAGGTAAAATACATATTTAAATGCAAATAATATGCATTACTAGAGGTTGCCATGATGGTAACTCATCTTTGATATCTTAAATACATACTTAGAACATAACTGACAAATAATAATCCGGAATTATTGCTTATTAGGGGCTGTAGCCACTGAAAATCAATAATATTCATAAATATGCAAATTAGGGGAAGCCATCTTTGATTTCAGAGTGTTTCCCATACAGCACTTACAAACGAGCACCGGAAATGGAATCCTTGCCTTAAAATACCCTAGAATACTAGTTTTTATCAATATTGTACTATTCCTAGATAGAAAATGACCCCTGACCTTATTTCACAAATATGCAAATTAGCTAATTATCTTTAAAATCGCCAAAATGCACCCTGGGACCAAAAATAAAAAATGGAAACATCACTTTTTCTCATCAGTAATGTATTTAGACCAAATTAAAAACTGTTTCCAAGATTATAGCAAAAAAATTGCTGCTTTACATAACCTGATAGACTATTGGTGATATAAGACAGAACTTCAGCTTTCAATCAATTTCATTCTTTCCTTATTACTAAAACAAAATTCCCCTTCACATACATACACTGTCCATAGACATGGGCTTATTCATATACCGCCTTCGACACCATAGACCATGACGTACTGATGCAAGTGCTATCCAGACGTTATGGCTTCGCTGACAAGGTTCTTGAATGGTTTAGGTCCTATGTCTACGGAAGATCACATACCATCAAGATTAAGGACGCTTCCTCTCATGTCTATCGAGATGAGTGCGGAATTGCCCAGGGCTCCGTACTCGGGCCGCTGACCTTCGTACTTTACAGTGCCCCGATTGCCGATGTCATCGCTGCCCATGGCCTACAGTCAATGATATACGCCGATGACACGCAAATGTACATCGCGTTTCCGAAATCAACCCACGAAGAAGCTTTAGCCCGACTTAACACCTGTATTTCAGACATCAGAATCTGGGCAGCTCAGAATGCCTTGAAATTCAACGATGCAAAGACAGAAATCATACACTTCTCTTCAAAGTTCAAGGACCAGCCTGATGCGGTATCTCTAAATGTAGGGGACACCGTTGCGCAACAAGCTGATCACGCGCGGAACCTAGGTGTAATCATGGACCTACATCTCACCATGAAGCTGCATCTGAAGAACATATGCAAGTCGTCCATGATAGCCATCAGATCGATTGGACAGATCAGACAATATCTCACAGCACCCGCAACCAAATCACTCATCCATTCATTTGTTACCAGCAGACTAGACACATGTAATAGCCTGCTGTATGGCCTTCCGCAGTATGAACTCCAACATCTCCAAAGAATCCAAAACACCGCAGTCAGGATCATCTGCAGCGCCCCTCGAAGGCAGAACATCACCCCCTTGCTACGTAATCTCCACTGGTTACCTATCCAGAAACGAATAATCTTCAAGATCCTTTTGCTAACTTTCAAATCGTTAAACAATGCAACCCCATCCTACATCTCATCGCTGATCAGTACATACAACCCAGCCCGTTCCCTCCGATCTGCCAACCAGCATCGTCTACAAGTTCCCAAGTCTTCAACCCAATACTATGGTGATCGTGCCTTCCAAGTATCGGCTCCCACCCTCTGGAACTCTCTGCCTCTCCATATTCGCCAGTGCAAAACTGTCCACAGCTTCAAAACAGCCCTCAAGACATACCTATTCTGTAATGATGTACAATGACCGAAATGGACCCCCCCCCCCCCCCACCCTGTCAAGTTGATAACATACAATGCATTATTTGTGTTTGTTTCGCCATTCTGATGCACTTGATAATACAAATAGTCATATAATTTGTTACGCATGTTATATTTTTCAATGTAATTTATTCCTTGATGTTAATGCGTATTATTAATTACAATGTGGTTTCCTGATAAATTGTATGTTATGGTTTACTCGTTTTGTGTAATTTTCATAATTAATGTTATTTCGTACGAATTAAGTAATTAAGTTTTTTGGAAAGCACATAGAGAATAAGCTATTATTATTATGCGCTATATAAATACTGTATTATTATTATTATTATATACATCCACATTCTCATCATGCATAGTTCCACCTCTATTTTGATCATATTGTTCCACCTTCATTTGTCTCTCCACCTTCCCTCTGATTACCTACCTATTTAGGCTTCCTTTTGTTTACTATCTATTTCCACTCCCTGTCCCATTCATTTGTCTATGTTGCTTCCCTACATATCATCACCTACTGGGTCCCCATCCTTTCCACACTCTCCTTTGATCTCGCCTATCCTATTCATCGATCCTGCAACACACTTCACTTCACTTTCTTTGTCCTAATCCTCTCGCTCCCATCCCCTACACTCATAATCCCCTCTATTGTTCCTCCCCTCTCGATGCCCCAGTGCACTCCCACACCTCATCAACTGTCTTTTGTTCACATGTCTCTTTCCATTTCTTGATTTATTTCTTTGATCCTCCCTACCTCTATTCTTCTCTAAGCCTTACACTCTCATCACATTTTCTTTGACTGCAGCCACTTTAGGACCCACCCATGCCTGTTTTCACCTGATTGGTCAAGCAGTCCTGACACTCATCCACTCACAGTTGCTTTCATTGTTTTGTGTCTCCGCCTCCTTTCCTCTTTCCAGCCCCCCTTCCATACATGTGTTTATGTTGGTATATATTCTGTGTTTTTTCTGTAGTAACTGTCATTTGTGCCCCGACGAAGATTCTGCTAGGATCGAAAGCTAGGCTGTATAAGACTCCCCTTCACATACATGTTACAATTCACATGCTTATGCATTAACATTTCCCCCACATCATTCAAGTATTCTTCATAGTGTGCCAGCATTGTTGTTCCACCCACCTTGTGTACTGAAGCAAGATTGCTGTGAGCATCGGCGAATGCAGGGTTGATCTGGATAGCCCTCGTGTAGCACTGCAGTGCTCCCTGGATATCCTGCATCTCTTTGAGTGTGTTGCCCATGTTTGAGTAGGCATCGGCAAATGTGGGGGAGATCCTGTTGGTAAAAGTAAAACACAGAATTAAGAGAAATATTCTAACAAATGAAACAGGTAATGCTTCAGATTTGCATTAAAAGATGTAAAACATCATATATTAAATTTGTAATACAAATTGCACAAATTTATGAGATATTACTTCAAATTTACATAACCAACTTGAACTAGTGTTATTTATATTATGTTCCTAATTTCAACGAGCTGCTCAATATACAATTTTTAATAAGAAATTTTGCTGCCAAGTGGTTACATTTTAAATGCGTCTGAAATATCTAAAATCCCCCCAAAATGATTCATAGAAAGAGACAGCATTGTTACAGTCAAACCCGTTGTAGGAACTGTAGACAGGTGAGCAATACATGTAAACAGGCTCCATACAATTGATTTTTTATGCAGGGGATCACTTTTGGTGGCTGCTAAAGGCAGTTTGGCTGCTATAGACAGGAGGTCATTAAAACAAGTTAGATTGTATACATTTCTATATCTAGTTCAGATTGATGATTACCTGATTGCCTCCTTGTAGTGAAGAAGCGCCTCCTGCAGTTTGCCCTGCTGTTGCAGCACACTGGCCAGGTTCGAGTGTGCCGCGGCAAACTCTGGGAAGATCTCCAGAGCCTTGCAGTACAGCTGGATCGAGCCCTCCACATTGCCCTGTTCCCTCTTGATGTTGGCAAGGTTGTTGAGCGAGTCTGCGTGGGTGGGGCAGAGCCGCAACGCTGTGTTGTAGCAGTCCTCTGCCTCCGCAACCTGTTGCGAGAAGGAAAGATTATCTAATTGAGAAGGGTTTCAGGCACTTTTAAAGAACCATTTACTTTAACTAAATTTGCCCAAAACTAAATGTAGCTCTTTGAACACAAGGAAATGTAATGGCTATTGCGCTTAGCATTTATCTTTTCGGTAAATCAAATACCTCATTAATTAGCCAAGATTCTCGACTTTCTCGTTAGGGTACAACCTGTTACGAGCTGGATTACTTGCAGGCAAATTGAGAGTAGTTGACTGTGTCTAACATACCTTTCCTTGCTCTTTGAGAGCATTTGCCAGATTACAGTAGGCATCTGGGAAGTGTGGCTGCAGCTCAATGGCCCTCTTGTATGTGTCAATTGCAAGGTCAATCAATCTGAAAATAGAAGGGAAAATCAGATATCATGAGTTAATAAATCACTCTTTACTAAAAAAAAGTATGTATTCCTGCAAACAAACATTGGACAAACATGGAACATTTGTCTTAAAACATTATTTGTCGCTGTGAATAAGTACAAACTTTAAAACTGAGTATACAATACACAAATTGGATTGGCCAGACACGCAGACAAAATAATTTTGAATTATGAAATCAACATTGATTAACATTGAACTGTATCAAATTGTAATGGTAAGCTAATTGAACCATTTTTGTTTTAATGCACAAAACTTGTGTCTTTTACTTTTACAAAGAAAAGTTATCTTTTTATTTGGCTTCTTTTTTTCTCTTTGGGGGGGGGGGGGGGGGGGGGGGTGGGGTTGGATATTGTCATGTCACTTACCCTTGTTCATAGTAGACGCAGGCCAGATTTCCATGTACAACAGCATGGTTTGGACTCAACTGAAGTGCTCTCAGATAGGCACCAACAGCCCTGCAAGATTGAGGAAAAAATGCATGTTACAAGCTTACATTCATAAATTTGATGGTACCAACTCTGTTTGTATTACTAGTCGAGAGATTGGTGGATATAAATATGTACCCGTTTGAAAGTCTTGTGTCTTCCATTCGAACAAATACTGGACTAGAAAACAAAAATGCAAATCATTTGCACCGTCATCCCATTTTCCCCATCCAATTCATGTCCTAACATATCAATACGGGAACACTTTGGAAAAATTAGGGATTTCTTTTTTTCTTTACAAGTAGACTAGCAATGCACTAGAGAGCAAGTAATTTTCGTTGTTTTCATGCAAGTCTGTTCCTAAAAAAGTCAGATATTATATTTGAATACATTCTCCCACTAAATTATTAAATTTAATTTATTTTTAAAGTATGTATGATGGAAACCACAAGTATTCGAGAATGGGAGACCTACCTGTCAAAGATGCGAGCTTCCTTCAGAACATTTCCAAGATTGATGTATGCATCCAAGAAATTGGGGTCCAGTGTCACAGCCTGTCAAGTGAACAATAAACATGCGTGAAAGAACACATTTCAAATGAATACAAATAACACAAAGATTTGAATCTCTTCCTCAATAATTTGTGCCTTAGACGGGATACTCATTAGTTCAAAGAAATGGTGTCTTTAATTTTGTAAGAAATAAATGTCCACCATTTTGTAATATTTTGTATCAATTTCACAATCAATAGAACTGTGCTCCGTACAACCGTTAAGAAAGAAAAGCCAAATAAGGCCATAACAATACAACGGTTGTTGTCACAATGATTGAGCTATTCATACATCATTTTAACCCTAACCAGGCCGGGTTATTTTGGCTATGCTATAGCCGGGGGGGGGGTGGATTCCACCCCCCCCTGAGATCTCGGTCGCCGAACGCGCGGCCGCCACAAAATTTGGCACACAGATAGATTGCGACATAATCTACAAGATTTCATTGTTAGTTTTTTGAAAGAAATCAATTTCTAATTAATTATGCAAATTTATGCAAAAATCCCCTTTTTGTCAATAAATCACTAAATATGGCTCAGAATATGCTAATTTTGTGCATGAATATTCTTTATGACCTAATTATCAGGTTTTCAACATTAAAAATTGCGACAGCCAAAAAATTCCTTATGTATTTCTTTGTTTTTTGAATTTCTTATGTATTTCTTTGTTTTTTTACTTTTGTTTTTTTATTTTTTTTTTTTATGGAATAAATTAATAACCATTATTCAACAATTTTTATCCCAAAATTAAATGACTGCAGTAATAAGAATGAAAAATAATGAAGGTTTTGTCTATTATAGGAAAAAATCAATTTCCATAGGATGTGTACACAAATCACAAAATTTGGCGATTTTCGGGCCGACGCTCACTTACAAAAGGTCACGTGACTTTAGAACCGTATACCCGGTCGTCGCAAATTTGGTCTCAAAAGTTGCGCAAGACTTCAATGAAAAAACTCATGAAGTCGCGCGGCAATACCTGCGCGCATTGCGGAATTATCGCGCAAAAAGTCGAGGGGGGGGTGGATTCCACCCCCCCCCGGCCTGGTTAGGGTTAATAGTTACTTTTTGCAGAGTACTATAGATATGGAGAACATTACAAATTGATTCTTGCAAAGCGTGAGAGACAGTGAATGCTGACCTTTTCAAAGTGGTGAATTGCGAGCCAGATCTCTCCCTGGCAGTTGAACACGCATCCCAGGTTGCTCCACGCCACAGCAAAGTTTGGCTGCGTCTCGATGGCCTTCAGATAGCATGCCTGTTGACATGCATCCCGATGTACAGCACAGAACCACCAGAGTTACCCATCATTGGGTAATGGTAGTAAGGGGGGGGGGGGGGAGGGGGGAGGGGGAGGAATAGGTAGGACAAGCAAAGAGTGTAGAAGGAAAGAGGATGAGCCCATATATTCAATAGAGGGCAGGAATAGAGATAGATGGGGAAGACAAGAAAAACGGTATTAGTCTCTGGATATGGCGATGTCTTTTGCACGCCTAATTGTGAGAGTGTGGTGCTGCAGCCCCATTTGAGAATCACCCATGGTAGATAAGGCTATAGGATTGATATGTCATGGCCCGAAACATCTAACCAAAGGCTAGATGTTGATACACTACATTCAGTGTGGGTATCCACCAGCGATTTTCAGATGGGACAACACGCGAGCGCGCCGCGCAGCAGCTCAAGCATTAAAGCTAATTTGCTTGCATTTCTTTGCTTCCTGGTCCCCACCCAATGAGGTATGGTTCTGATTCAGGCTGCTTATTACAGCAGAATGTTTGAAGGTTTTAGTTCTCCTGTTTCAAGTAAGGTGCAGTATTTACTTTTCAGCATTATACAACTAAGTCATGGCCAAATTGATGAAGTCAGAACACTTTTTCATTGGTTGGGCACCGTGGAAAATGTAAGCAAACTACGCAATGCGCAGCATTACTTACGCGCTGCTTGTTATGCATGCATACGCACAATGAGGCATCCTAATGCAGCAAGGCAGGGAAAAAAAGTAGCGCAAGTTTCATTTGAATGCATTTCTCATCCCTCCAATAATGTTAGGTTTTTCAAGGCTACAAATAAAGTAGCATATACAATTTTGTTTTCACAATCATTTTATTGTTAAATTATTCCAATCAAATTTTCTCCAGAGATAAATTGCTATGCATTAAAAATCTTACTAACCAGAATTTATTGGATAAATAGAGCAATGCAAACAAACTGCACAACGCTCAGCTTGGCACGCTTGAACAGGACACAGCACGGTCCTATGCAATTTCGCAGCTCACTTTCATGTAAGAAGTGATTGCAATGAGGGCATTCGCGCAGCTAGCATGTCTGTAAATGCACAGCAAAAATCTCAGAAGCAAGCACAAATGCAAATGCCTAATGCAGCGCAGCAGCCGCTAGATCAACCACACTCCCGCGCCACATCTGCTCGCAGCGCAATGCACTAGCTGCTCACGCGCATGCACGCGCACGCACGCAACAGGGCAAGCGCTTCGCGTTTGGTGTGAAAGAATATCAGAATATTTTTTCCATTTTACCTCAGGACGTCCTTAAATACTGGCTAATGATTATAAATATTTTACAATCTTTTTGTTTTGGTTTCTTTTTGGTACCGATATATTTTCAAATTTTGGTTTGATATATTCGTTTCCTCCAGCCACAAAGTATGTCTTACTGCTTGGTAACTCTGAAGTAACTACCAAGTCATGAACCAGTATTCCCAGGCGTTTACGTTATTGATGTCGTCCAGGTACTCTTGGGTCCTTGTGGGGTCATCCGAAGGATAAAAGGACACAACTCGAATCAACCTAGGGCACACAGATGGCTCTTGCTGACGCAAACCTAACCTTAAGAAGTGCATGGATGAATATATGAAAAGAATGAGAGAAGAAAAAAAAAGAAAATGTTCATTAGTATCTGCATCAAAAGGAAGAAATCAGTTGCATTAAATAGTGTTTTGACATCACACAAAAACATTTTCACAAGCTATCATTAATTGATAGATGAGTAAGCTATCAGCGGAAATATCCGAAGCACAAATCATAATTTTTTGCATCTCACAAATAACATGAGTAACGTTTTTTCTTAATGTGAAATTTGGGGACCATTTCAGAGCATTGTGAACAAATCCCTCAAATTCACATTGGCTCACACGCATGCATACGCTACAGCGATTCATCCAGAGGCGCACATGACCAAACTGAATTACACATCCAAGTCCAAGTATCAAATTGAAGCAAGACTGTAAGAATTTACTTAACTCAATTAACTTGAATTTAATTTGTTTAGACTTCACAAAACTTTGCTTATCAAACACTGCTTTCAAATGTTTCATTTTGGGGGCTTGGGAGTACAAGGACTTGGTAGTTTCATTCTGTTTGATCATGTTTGGTAATAATGGGTTGAATCAGGTTGCATGAGGTCCCTCTGTCCGGATCTGCAATTAAGATGAAATGGGCAGCGGCAAACGCAAGTACTACGCAATTTCACCTCCACAGTGCTGCGAGTTGATCTGTTGGCTTTCAGTTACCAACAACTCAGAAAATCATTGCATAAGATTATTGCCCAATTTCAAAAAGAATAAATTCATATAAATACTTGTCGAATCAAATAATTTGGTTACCATCAATTTGAACTGCTTATTGCATCTTCTTTCATTTTTGGCAACTCTGGCACTGTGGAAATAAAATTAGAGCAATATGAATCAGCTTGGTAGATGTCGTTTAAAAACTCTGTTGCTCAGCTCCCTTTTCAAGCTGGTTCATGCCGCAGAGCACGCGGCGAGCACGCTGCAAGCACGCGGCGAGCACGCTGCAAGCACGCAAGGGCGCAAAAACGCACCAGCACAGTGCTTCCGCATCGAGTCGCCTGGCACATAATCGCATGGCAAAGCGCACATAATCGCCTGGCAAAGCGCACATAATCGCATGGCACTGCGCAGAAGCCTTCTCCAAACTCCTTCTCATCGGTGGACTTCTTGGCAAGCGGCAGCGGTAGCAGCAGCGCAGCGCTGGCGCAAAAACAGGCACAAGCGCAGGCAAGCGCGCAATGCTGGCACAAAAACAGGCACAAGCGCAGGCAAGAGCGCAACATGAGCCACTGTGAGTCTGCAGACTGGCTACCAATGCTTTCGAGTCAATGCCAATCGTTGGAGAGATTCTTACATATCTGCAAAAATATGTTCGCAAAATAACAATCAAAGCGCTGGTATTCTACATGATGTATATCCTGCATTCAAAAGTATAGATTAATTAACATTATGATGCAAACTTATCCGAATGACAGTTATCTTAATGTGTAGTTATGAATAAATTTAAATCTTTCTTTTTATCTAAATGTGGAGTAATTAATAAAAGTTAATGTTTCTTTTACTGGAAATCAAATTAACTTAGCAGGTGCAGGCATGCTTTTCTATTTTTTTTCTTAGAATTTGTCAAGTACCTTTCTTCCATTGCAGTTAATTTTTCAGTTACAAGCAATGACAATGAAGTGAAACAATTAATGAAAGCATTCAAGCGTCACAAAATGTTTGTTGCAATCTGGGTTAATTGTTTTAAAGAAAGTGCCTGCATACTACTGTGATTAGCAAAATGAGGGTGTCACCACCTTACCTTGGCCTCATCTAGTCTACCTAGCGCCTTCAGGAGATTGCCCAAGTCACTCCTTACACAGTACAGATCCTGTAATAAGGTTACATAAAAGAGTAAAAGAACACAATAAGACTCAATCTCAAATTTGAACATTTGAAAAAAGATTTGGCCCAAATCATCATGCTGCACATTTTCGTATTAATTTCAGCTCATCCAATATTTATCTATACATTAAGAACTGAGTGGTAGACAATGGAGCAAAATCAGCAGATATGGCAAATTCATATTCGATTCAAATCACTATTTACAGTGTATGCTAACAGAATAGAAATGGCAACAAACTTCTTTGATGAAAATGTGCTTGCATCCCTGCAAGGGTATTAAGAGTACAAGATAAATCTTTATTTATTCATGTTTATGGAATATGTGTACTCAAGGTTTGCTCTTAGCAGTGGCCCAGTGTGTCCACCATGACATTTAATTTGGCAAATAGAAACTCTTGTATTGGCCACCAAAGAATAAGGCCACTTTTTGGCTAATTGAAGAAAAGCTTGAGAGAGAACCCTGGTACCTTGCTTTCACTCACGGGATTGTACTGTAGTGCAGTAACGTATGCTTGCACAGCCCCCTCCATGTCTGCAGCTGCTACAAGAGCTGCTGCCAAGTTGATGTAGCCATCGATGAAGTCCGGCTTCAGTCTGACTGCGTGTCTGTAGTTTTCTAGCGCCTCTTGTAGTTGTCCCTTTTCTTTGAAGACATTGCCAAGATTTGAGTAGGCCTCTGCAAGCATTGGGTTTTGCTTTATTGCCAGAGTACTGAAATGTGCTGACCTGAATAAGTAAAGAACAAAAAAGATACATTCAAATAAAGAGGTAGCCATTGATGTTCTTTTTTAATCTCGACTCTGCAGCATGTCTTTAGTTTGCAAGCGTAGTACTGTACTTATTTTATAAATAAAATTTCCTCTACCTGCAAACTGATACATAATTGAATTATTCTGATGTCTATGACTATGCAGCAAGACACAAATTTTAGAAAAAGTACTACATGATTCACCTGCAGAAAGCTGGCCTTTCAACTTGTAGTTTATTGAACTGCTAAATAATAACCTTTCCAAGTCACGTCCATTTAGACCGAACATATTCCAAGTACTTGTGTACACAAAATTATATTTCTGTCTTTGTTACGTGTGTTTCCTACACTTACCTATCTAGTCTCCTACACTGGAAGTGTATTGAACTCAGAAGTAATAAGACACCAGTGTTTTCAGGCTCCTGTCGCCAAAGCTGCATACAGTGCTTTTCTGCATTCTCATAGTCACCAGCCTGATACTCGGCATGTGCCAATTCTGCTAGACCTGTAATAATAGGAAATAATAGTGAGCGTTAAAACAAGTAATCATAACTTCTACATCTTACTACTTGATCAGCGAAAACATAATATTTACTTAACTTATTTTTCAAACAAATACAGGGTGATTAAGCCCCTGAAATACCAACAGTGACCCTGTAAATCTACATCTAGATAAATGTTCAATGCAAGCTATAATTCAGAGATATCTGAATTACAGTTTTGCATTTAAATATTATCTATTCAAATTTAGGGGGCCACAGTATTGGCATTTCAGGGGCTACATCACCCTGTATTTGGTTCACTGACATGCATGCCATCATCTAGCAAACTGGGCAATTCAGTTGGCAGGTATCCAACCTAAAAACAATAGTCAGGATAGTTGAAATAGAAATATACATAAAATGATAATAAATCACACAAAACAACCAATTTTGCATCTTTCACCATTTTTCTTTTCTTGTCACGGCATGGTACACTTCTCCCTTGTCTTTTGCCCGTTTCGGACTATCACACAGCTGTTGCTTAAAAAGTGGTGATTATTTTATATTTCTGGCCCATCCTAGATCGACAAATCTATCGCTTTCATGGCCTCTTTTCTTTTACTGTGGCCATTCTGGCCCATCCGAACTAAAATAGACTCTGGATTATGAAGATATGGTCCCAGCTATGCCCATGGTCTTTATCACGAAAAAATTAAGGCAAGAAGTGAACTATGCTGCCTATGCCATGGTATGATTTATGGCTTTCTCTACCAACACGTGCCCAAGGCCACGACTACCAAAGCGTGCCCAGACTTGGCATGTTTAAAATACTGATTTTTATACAAACTCACTAATCTAAGTGTAAATGAACATCGGTTCTTTTCATGCATGCCAAGTCGTCAGTCGTGGCCGTGGGCACGTGTTTATTTATGTTTTTTGTCAGCAAAAAAACTGTGCAAGTCGTGCATGTCCTTGACTTGGCATTCTCTTCGCAGACGTGCCCATGACTACTTGGTTTGCATGACTAAAAGAACACATGCTCTCGACTATGGCTATGCAATTTGTATAGCGCATCGGTTCTTTCAGTCATCGGTCATGCATGACAAGTCGTGGGCCAACTCCGAAGAGAATGCCCTCGACTCTGAACATTTGTTTAGCATAATGTAATGTCCGAATGGTAAATGTTACATGTCTCATAGAATTAGAAATGTTCTTCTGAACTAAGTAATGCATGAATCTGCATTGCACGCATCACCATTCACACGATCACGAATCAAAATCAAATCAATCTTGCAAGACTTGGCAAGCATGGCAAGGCCAAGACTAACTCAAGTGAACGCTACCGCGGAGCGGTAGCGTTCAAGGTCGGGCTCATAGTGCCCCCGAATTTATGCGCTAATGTGCACAATAAGTGTGCTTAAAATTATAGATATGATACGGTACTTACCACCGTGTAGATGATACATATGTTATGCAACTATGGGGTGGATCAGAATGATGATTTTTCGCTCCATTCCGCATCAAAATGAGTGATTTATGCACCTCCTCGACTTCTATCTGTGTTGTATCGCGACTTAGGAACGAGCGATGATCAGGCGAACGCGCGGGTACGGTCTCCATTCATGTACCACGCCCGCCGAATAGATGGCAGATCTGACTCGCGCGTTTAGTGGTCGTACGGTAATCGATCGTTCAGAAGTCGCGATACAACACAGATAGAAGTCGATGATGTGCATAAATCACTCATTTTGATGCGGAATGGAGCGAAAAATCATCATTCTGATCCACCCCATAGTTGCATAACATATGTATCATCTACACGGTGGTAAGTACCGTATCATATCTATAATTTTAAGCACACTTATTGTGCACATTAGCGCATAAATTCGGGGGCACTATGAGCCCGACCTTGAACGCTACCGCTCCGCGGTAGCGTTCACTTGAGTTAGGCCAAGACGAGACCGTAAACAGCAAAGCAAACAAATCCTTCCATCTCAAAACGTTGACTATAACAACCACCAAACATGACAAATATGATGAATTTATTATGATATGAATGATTAAACACAACAGACAAGCCAGTCATTGCCTTGGCAGAGTTCTGAATTTTCACATCACGACTCGGACTCGGACATCTCCATTCATTCACCAGTCATTATCAATATCAGTCACAATCACATTCACAACATTGTATGTTAGTAAGACAAAAACGCATAAAGGATCTTGAAAATGAATTATAAAGCAATACCAATTAATTCAGTAATTACCTGTGGTTGCAGTAGTTGCGTCTCCCATCTTTAAATTGAGAAATAAACACCCAATATTATAACTTTCTGCGAAAGATATTTTGTAACAAAGCAGGTGTTGTGAAAATGGCGAAGTGTAAAATGCATACAGTAAATTGCGATGACGTCACGACCTACACGAATGTAAAATAGTTCTAAAAAATCGTGATACGACTAAACAAGTTCCTTAAAATTGTACCTTCTATATGATCAGTGAGGTCTCCTTATAGGATTCACTTTCATCTTCTATCAAACAAGTAAGTATTTTTACTGTTAAATAAGATTAGACATTATTTTTTTTATTTATCATATTCATCCGCAAGCCAAGCTTCCATAGGCTTATTACAGCTTGCAAGCTGGCGGCGTGAGCAAGTGCAGTGCAGCGGCTATATTTGCAATGAGGTAATTTGCATAATGCAATGCGCACGCGTACTTCGACCATGGCGGGTTTCCACAAGAACGATCACGGCTACGGAGGTTGACCTACCTTGCTCGACCTCCACGATCAGGCCCGTAGGCCGTAGCCAGGATTTTAAATGGGGGGGGGGGGGGGGGGGGGGAGGGGGTGCGTAATTTACCTAAACTGGACCGAGACCGGTGAGTGTGTGACTTTGCGAGGGAGCGGAGCGACCAAGCTCGAAAGAGCGAAGCCTGAGCGGGGGGGGGGGGGGGAGCTTTTGCATTTTTTGACTTGAAACTGTGCAATTTGGTGCATACCTAGGTCGATTTAGGATATCTAGATGATGATGATAATAATAATATATTTCAATATAAATAGCACACATTTTTTAAGTATATAAATATCTATTGGAAACAACATTTCGGATTATTTATAAAAAGTGACCATCCAAGGGAAACAAGGAAAGTGCACAGTCATGCACTGTACTGTAGACAGGTGACCTCAATAGACAGGCTCCATAACAGTGTTCTCTGCAGCGGGATCACTCTGCGATGACCACTTTAGGCAGGTTGGCTGCTATAGACAGGTGGCCGCTAGCCTGTTGACCTAATTTACTTCATTTTGTATAGAAGTAAAATGAGTATGCAGGCGCACGAGGAGGTGTGGGGGGGGGGGGGGGGGGGGTGGTAGTGAGAGTCGAAATCCCCGACTAAACTAGAGGTCGGATGATAATAGCCCGGTCACATATCAACGGATTGCGTAAACCGTTTCGTCAAACGGAGAGCTAAATTTCCCCCCGGGGGGGGGGGGGGGGGGTCTGTCCTCATAGAAAGGGGGGTATCATGCGTGACCAAGAATTCGAGTAAAAAGGGTGTTTTTTTACGATCAGGCAAGTTACTCGAGTATCTTGAATAGGGTCTCAAAATCACCAAAAATCAGGAAAAAGGGTATCTTTTTTAGGCTGATGAGTTACGCATTTAGGGTCTCAAAAATTCAGCTTACTTGCTTAAGGGCCCGTTACACATTCACGGTGCCAACACGGATGACCACGGATTGACGGTCTGTTTGTTGTTGTTTTGGTTTAATGGCAATCAGTCAAATGTGACTAGTGTTGCCCATATTGTTGTCAACCGGGGTACTCCCAGTTGTGTCCGGGATGCTCCGTGTTGCCTCCGGCGTGATCCGTGTTGCATCCGGCGTGATCCGTGTTGCCTCCGGCGTGATGCTTGGGCCCCGCTTGGGCGCACCAGGGGAAAATTAAACCTGCACAATTTTCACCCCGGACGTCCCCGGATAAAATCAGTCCGTGTTGGTGCCGTGTTGGCACCGTGGACGTCCGTATTGGTTCCGTGTTGGCACCGTGGACGTCCGTGTAGCCACCGGGAGCTCCGTGTTGAGACCGGCGTTCTATTGTTCTATTGTTCAGCTCATCCGTGTTGGCACCGTGAATGTGTAACAGGCCCTTAAGGGTTCATTCAACTCTAGAACAAGTTTTAGTCACCGTTTTGACCACCAAATCCCGGTCCAAAACATCGCACACGTTCGCTGTTCGCTGTTCCATATCGTGCTCCTGGATCGTGCTCATAGGTTGGAAAACAACGTATTTACATTATGCTTGATCAAGGGCCTCATGCAAGGAAAGCAAAATAGTATAGGTTTTCCCGCTCAATTTCGCGATTGTGTCAATCGAATTGATAATAGGAGCAAACGAATTCGCGCGATTTGCGATCGCCGTACCAAAGCAGCATTCGAATTCGTAAATAGTCGTTCAAAATCACGTAGGAGCAAGTGAATTTGCACAAAGTGCATACCTTTTCATCAATGGTCATTCGAATTCGCGAAAGGCTGTTGACAGTTGGCTGCACATTCGCGAATTCGAATGCCCATAAATGAACTTCTGTGTCTATTCACGAAAGCGTGTGCGTGCGCGTATGCATGAATTCGCATGCACTTATTCGGAATTTGGAAGACCGATACCAACGATTACGCGGCAACGCGCGAATTCGAATGACCCTAAATGAATTCGATTGAAACAAAGTGCAAAATTGAGCGGGAAAACCTATATTACTTGCTTGGGTATCAAAAATAGTTATAACTTGCTTAGGGGTATACAAAAAATTGATTACTTGCTTAGGGTATCAAAATTACCGATAATCATACTTACTTAGGGTGTATTTTTTGCACCACGCAAATACTTGTTTAGAGTGCTTTTGGCAAGTCCTTGGTCACGCATGATACCCCCCTTTCTATGAGGACAGACCCCCCCCCCCCCCCCCCCCCGGGAAATTTTCCATCCGTTCGTCTCCGTTCGTATGCGTTTCTTGTCCGTTCCTTGTCCGTTGATGTACGTTGTTCTATGTTTTGTACATAAAGCAATGGAGACGACTTTTATCACCGGATAAATTCATTTCGCAAATTTTCTATTCGTTGGGCATTCGTTTCCGCTATCCGTTGATATCTGACCGGGCCATTATAATAGCCCGGTCACATATCAACGGATTGCGCAAACGTATACAAACGGAGAGCTAAATTTTGCATCCGTCTTGTCCGTTCCTTGTCCGGTGATGTACGTTGTTCTATGTTTTGTACATGAAGCAATGGAGACGACTTTCATCATCGGATAATTTAATTTCGCAAATTGTCTATTCGTTGGGCATACGTTTCCGCCGATCCGTTGATATCTGACCGGGCCATAAGGAGAATTTACGTACGTTCTGCGGGACAGGAATTGCATCACGGCTGGAAGAGGAATAATTTGAGGTTGAAGACAATAAAAAGAGTGAGATGGTGACAGTGGGAGAAAGGGGGATAAGAAACAGGATATAAAAGGGAAACAAAATATGACGTAACGTAGTGTAAGGAAAGTACATTTACAAGTATGTATTATTATAGAGAAAAGAGGCAACTGCAGATGAAGATACAGAGGAGTAAAATTAAAGTTCTTATGATTATATCAATCATATTAGGCACGTAAGTCGACAAATTATCAAGTATAATGAAGTACGAGGAAAGGAAAGTAGGATGAAGGATGAAGCGCAGTAGAGAGTAGTAATGTATATAGCTATGCAGTATAAATATTATTATTAGTAGTATAGGTAGCATTAGTATTATTATTATTATTATTATTATTATTATTATTATTAATATTAATAGTAGTAGTAGTAGTAGTAGTAGTAGTAGTAGTAGTAGTAGTAGTATAGTAGTAGTAGTAGTAGTAGTAGTAGTAGTAGTAGTAGTAGTAGTAGTAGTAGTAGTAGTAGTAGTAGTAGTAGTAGTAGTAGTAGTATAGTAGTAGTAGTAGTAGTAGTAGTAGTAGTAGTAGTAGTAGTAGTAGTAGTAGTAGTAGTAGTAGTAGTAATAGTAATAGAAGTAGTAGTAGTAGTAGTAGTAGTAGTAGTAGTAGTAGTAGTAGTAGTAGTAGTAGTAGTAGATAGTAATAATAATGATAGTAGTAGTAGTAGTAGTAGTAGTAGTAGTAGTAGTAGTAGTAGTAGTAGATAGTAATAATAATAGTAGTAGTAGTAGTAGTAGTAGTAGTAGTAGTAGTAGTAGTAGTAGTAGTAGTAGTAGTAGTAGTATAGTAGTAGAAGTAGTAGTAGTAGTAGTAGTAGTAGTAGTAGTAGTAGTAGTAGTAGTAGTAGTAGTAATAGTATAGTAGTAGTAGTAGTAGTAGTAGTAGTAGTAGTAGTAGTAGTAGTAGGTAGTAGTAGTAGTAGTAGTAGTAGTAGTAGTAGTAGTAGTAGTAGTAGTAGTAGTAGTAGTAGTAGTAGTAGTAGTAGTAGTAGTAGTAGTAGTAGTAGTAGTAGTAGTAGTAGTAGTAGTAGTAGATAGTAATAATAATAGTAGTAGTAGTAGTAGTAGTAGTAGTAGTAGTAGTAGTAGTAGTAGTAGTAGTAGTAGTAGTAGTAGTAGTAGTAGAAGTAGTAGTAGTAGTAGTAGAAGTAGTAGTAGTAGTAGTAGTAGTAGTAGTAGTAGTAGATAGTAATAATAGTAGTAGTAGTAGTAGTAGTAGTAGTAGTAGTAGTAGTAGTAGTAGTATAGTATAGTAGTAGTAGTAGTAGTAGTAGTAGTAGTAGTAGTAGTAGTAGTAGTAGTAGTAGTAGTAGTAGTAGTAGTAGTAGTAGTAGTAGCAGTAGAAGTAGTAGTAGTATTTATTATTATTATTATTATTATTATCAAAAAATTGATTATGTGAAATCGATAGAAGAGGAATATACGAAGAAAGAGTTTGAAGCAAGATGTTATGAAAAAGTGATGCGACTCACAGGAGAGTGCGGCGTGATGATTGTTGACATGTGCAAAAGGTGATGAGTGGTTGATACAATGTATATTGTTGTTATCTGATATGTCCAATGGGTGCTGTGTGAAAATTTCAAGTTAAATGCACGTTATATGGCCGAGTAAGGAGCAAAAATACAAAGTGATATTCACTTACTCACTGCATTCACTTTGTACACGGTTTTGACGGTCCAGTGGATAATTTAACATCTGAACACTTCAAACGTAAATATCTTTTTAACGAAAGGGAAATTTGAAAAACCGAAATATGTCCCATGCTTGTATTGTTAATACGAATACAACAAGTTATGAGGGAACCGCTAGAATTGTGAGGATTTGGACAATGTCCCTTTAAATACTTCAAAAGTATGTAATATTTATGATTTTGCCCCAAATCTAGAAAATGACACGTTTTTGCTCGACTTTTGTCTAAACAGTGCTGTTTTCTAAACCGGGGGGGGGGGGGGGGGGGGGGGGTGTTGTTTCTGGTATGGAGTGGTATATAGTCTACATCCATACTACACTAATACATGTATTATGGGGGAATTAATAATACATGCAGGGTGCTACTATACAAACTCTTGACACGTTTAATTGTGAATAATTGAAAAGGTATGATATGGATTATATTAATGTTGTAGCTGAAGATAATTGTGCAGCTGAAAAGTGTAATAATTCATAGTGTTGTTGGGTGCGGTTGTGTTGCATAATACACACTCAATTTCACATAATTAAATAATATTTTTTTAAGCAGATGGCCAAATTCGGTCATAAAAGAACCTTCTGTACATAGTTTGAGAATATTAGACATGATAGAACAAAACGTTAGCGTCTTTAAAATAATTGAGAATAATTATGTGTGCAAGTCAGTCAGTGGCTGAGTATGAGTGTGTATCACGTTACGACAATAATTATTGTTAGTTTTCAGCTCGTGCCCGAAATATTCACGATTTAGAATTGTCTGCCAGCTCATGAATAAGTTGCTAGAGTGGAGAAGTGTGACGTCATCAAAATTCTATTTTTTTTTTAGAATTTTCCAATTTGAACTTCATTTTCCAAAAGAGCATCAAAAATAATATCAAAATACCGAAAATCAATTGAATATGTTACGTATTGGCTGAGATGGTTACAGTCCGTTATTCCGAAGGTTCGTTATTCCGAAGGTTCACTTATTCCGAAGGTTCGTTATTCCGAAGGTTCGTTATTCCGAAGGTTCGTTATTCCGAAGGTTCGTTATTCCGAAGGTTCGTTTATCCGAAGGTTCGTTATTCCGAAGGTTCGTTATTCCGAAGGTTCGTTATTCCGAAGGTTCGTTGATCCGAAAATAAAATCGGGTTCGTTATTCCGAAGGTTCGTTATTCCGAAGGTTCGTTATTCCGAAGGTTCGTTGATCCGAAAATAACATCGGGTTCGTTATTCCGAAAATTAAATTGGGCTTGTTATAATACTATAGTTTGTGTTTTGTTTATTTAATTTACAGCCTGCATTAAGCATACCCCTCCCCCTTTCCCTCCCTTGGCCAGACCAATCAAACATTTAAGTTTATTTTATCTCTTTATATGAAATTATAGCATTATAACAAACCCAAATTCATTTTCGGATTAACGAACCCGATTTCATTTTAGGAATAGCGAACCTTCGGAATAACGAACCCTCGTAATAACGGACCTTCGGAATAACGAACCTTCGGAATAACGAACCCGATTTCATTTTAGGAATAGCGAACCTTCGGAATAACGAACCTTCGGAATAACGAACCTTCGGAATAACGAACCTTCGGAATAACGGACCTTCGGAATAACGAACCTTCGGAATAACGAACCTTCGGAATAATGCAACAAATGTTCGGATTAACGAACCCTATTTCATTTTCGGATTAACGAACACTCAGGTATAGGAAATTTGCGTGTTCGGAATAACGAACCTTCGGAATAACGAACCTTCGGAATAACGAACCTTCGGAATAACGAACCGCACCCGGCTGAGATATGCCCTTCTGAATTAATTTTTATTTCAATAGGCAATCAGTGTTATAGTGCTCTGGTTCATAAAGTTATGAACACTGATTTCATATTGACAACAAATTCATATGGATGGGCATATCTCAGTCAATACTTAACACATTCAATTGATTTTCGGTATTTGGACATTATTTGTTATGCTCTTTCGGAAAAATGAAGTTCAAATTTGAAAATTCTAAAAATAGATGTTTATGATGTCATTGCTTCTGTACACTATGGACTGGTTACCGTGATGTCCCTATAAAAGAGCACGGGTAAAAGATGGCCGGGGGCGGAAAATAATAACCACTTGACTTGTGCATAGCTTTTCAATTGTGTACAGAAGGTTTTTCGACCATATTAATTACTTACACTTGCGCACATATCTGTAATTGATACCTATTGTGCAGGGGGGGGGGGGGGGGGGGGGGTGATCTATTCATTCACCCCCCCCCCCCCCCCCCCCCCCGCTGAACAAAAGGTATTACGTAAGGATCTACGCCAGTGATTACTTACGTGAAATCGAGTCGGAATTATGTAACAGGACAAAAACATCTAACAAAAATGTACACTTTTCAGCTGTCTTCTGCTACAATATGAATCGAGTTCATGTCATAGGCCTACTTTCGCAATTCACTCAAAAGTGCATACATCAAAGAGCTTTATTTTAACACCCATGCAGTGTCGCTTTTCAACGGCGTCATTATGATTGTGATCAAAGTGGCGAAAGTGGTTAGAATGTTTTTGTTAATGAATTGTATGACCACAGGTGTTTGAATAAAATTGAACTGGCGATTTCTCTGCAATTTGTATTGTTTTTCTGTGTGGTACTTCCGAGATAGATGAATAGCGCCATCTATCAGTACATTTCGAAGGTGGGCGCGGCCTCTTATTTATTCATGCGAAGGATAATTTTGCATATATTATCCTGATAAATCTAGATGCAGATCTGCATACACAGAATAGTTGATGTCACGGCAATTGTGGGCGGGGTTTAGAGTTACGAGCTTGAGCTTGTACATCGAGGTGCGGATAGAATTGGAAGCGCACGATATATAAATATCTCGGTTCCTGAATGTTGGAGCTCACTTTCAAACATATTTGCTTCTCAGACGCCCGCGCCTTGCTCTCTCTTAGGGAAAGTACGGAGGAACTTTCCCAACACTATTTCAGATATTCAGATATTTTATCGAAGCGTAGCTAAAGGTAAGTCATTAATAATTATCCTACTTTTCACCCTAAAACGTGCGAATAGCACTTGCGTTTCTGCCTGAGCTCTTTATAATTATATATCTCTCCCTTTGCGTTGTTTTATCTGTTAAAACTTTTTTCACGTTGTTTTTTTTTACTTTTTTCCCTTCAAATTATCCTACATCATGTAGCAAAATATATTGCCATCATGCATGCATGGTTGACGATTAAATGTATTTCTTCATCTTTTAACCTAATATTTTCTGGAGCTCGAATCCCTTGCCCTGCTCATCGAATCGAAGCGCACACAGTTTCTTTATTTCCGCATCCAACTAGTTCTACCACCACCTGTGTACGCTTGAGGCGGCGGGTGGTCGTAACCACGCCCTAAAAAAGTGGTCCGATTTTTGCGGAACCTCAAATCCGAAATCGGTTAATTCGTGTATCTTCAAATCGAAACCTCGAGTTCTTTCATTTGCCTTACTTATTTCTCACATATACAAATAGGTTTTGATTCTTTTACAAGATTTTGTAATTGTGCTCTTTCTTAATTTTCAGACCCGCATTTTTGTAGTATGTTTACTTCCTGGTCTTTGCATTTGGAACACTCTATGGGAGTACGGGACATTACCGATTTCTTTCCACCCGATTTCAATTACGGCCTTTCTTTATCGGGCAGACCGCGTCGATTACTTTAATCTTTTTTCCCCCATGCATCCCCTTTTCACGTTTGACTGGACATGTATCATGGCTTTGCGTTATGCTATTTTGTTTCTCTCTTTGTTAATTGACCTTGACCTTAAACATCGATTCGTTTTGGGGTCACACGTGATCATGTAAGAACATGTTTTGTTTAAAGGGGATAGTTCGTTTTGGTCAAACTAAATTTTATTAACCAAAACCTGCACCATTACAGTACAACCTAATAGTTATAACTTCACCATGGTCGAAAGGTATAGAAAATTATAAAACGACTAAGTACAAGCCCGGTTATCATTCAAAAATAGCTGTTACCTTCAACTAAGAGGGCGCTTTCTAAAAAATCATTGGTTCAACCATTTTTCATACAAAATATATTGTGCATGTGATGTTTTGTTAGAATAATGATTAAATAGAGATACTATTCAAAAACCTCTTTTTAATTTTTTTGAAGTGTATATATATGCATTTTATGTATTTTTAAAAAAAAGTCAAGATATCTGGCTAGACGATAATATATAAATAAAATATTTTGAAATCAAATTTTACAACTATGAGAGCATTTGAAAGGGAATGATTTTCATTTCACATGTTTAATTCAATGAACTTTCAAATGGAATTAAAACCAACCTAATTTCGGGAAGTACCAATTCTCGAGTGTACATGTAATAGAAGCTGATCTTATTATTTTTCTGCAAGTTTTTTCTGACATTTGCAGGTTTTATTTTGAGTTGACAACTTCAAAATCTGGTTCCTGAAATGTATTTTACCTCGTTGATAATGATTATATTCATACTAAAAGAATAAATCTGCCAAGTTTGTGAACTAGCTGCAAATTGTGATATTGTGAGGACACTCGACAGTCGACACTCGTACATGTATTGTATGTGTAATTATGTAATACAATTTGTTTAAAATAATTATTCAATAGAGATCATCAAAAGAGTTTTAAAACCATTTTGGTAGATTTAAAAAAAAATGTACATAGCAATTAAAAAATATTGTTCTGAATTATTGAATAAGAGTTGGTCCCCCACATTTATTCCAATCTGATATACTCATGGATATTTCAGCCATTTCTGAACCAATTTTGATCAAATTAAGTTGATTCTGTCAAAGTGTGTGCTCTTTCAAATTTTACACTTGGCTTTTCAATACCTCACAAAAAAATAGTTTCTTGAAGCGCCCTCTATACCAAAACTAAAGTATCCCTTTAAAGTTTCTAAGAAATGCAAAAGAATTTAAAGAGCTAGGACCAGCAAAAGTATCTTGTTTTTTAACCCATTCTGTACTAGATCTTGCAATACCAATAGAGTGGATTCAGGACCCACCCAGTTCCTCACTTCCTGTAGGCAGTAGGATTGTATTTATTCTATGTATACGATGCCACTGTATTCCTTAATTTGTTTAACTTTAAGTGCCTACATGATTCAGTGGTCTGACCTCAAAATACTGAGTCTGACCTCCCCTTGAAAAAGCTGAGGCTATAGTAAACAAACTAGCCAGGCAAGGCCTTAATAAAGCCATTGATTTCATTTAACAATACCCCAAGGTTTGGAAGGCTGCCAAACTTTGTTTGTGCAAAGTTTGGTTTGCTTTTGTTTTGTCATGTGACCTTTGTGAGCGGGGAGAATGGAATGAGCAACATTTGATTTGTTCATGGTTGGGCAAACTTTGCTGCATGCCTTATTGTGATAATCTTTCTTGCTGGCTTACAGTTAGCTAGCTGCCTACTCTGCTAAGTTGAAAGTTTCAAACAAATGTATACTTGGCTGTTTACATTGGCAACTTGTCACCCCGGATGTGACCACCCCCCTCCCCCCTCCTCCCCACACCACACACACAATTGCAAAATTGCGGTCAAGAGTTCTCAATAATAGTGGGAATAAATTCCCTATGCTCAAATGTCCTAAAGGAGAAGTCTCAATTCCTGCCCAATGAATGATGACCAGTGTTGATGTTTGGATGTATCCATATTAAATTAATTCTCGCTCTAGCAATATTTTGTTCATATGCTGTAATGATCTCAAAAAGATAATCACAATTTTTGGGTAAATCTTCATAATTTATTGACCAACTTTTATTCAAATGAATTTATAATTGACCAGATACAGATACTTGCCCTATGTTGGTACATTATGGATGTTATACAGAACCATTCAATTTCTTTGCGATGTTCATTTTGTACCCGTGTAGTAAATCATGCATGATTTTGATATTTATTTTACACTTTCCACCTTTTTTTCTTTGAAGAAAACCTCATCATGAGTGACAAACCAGACATCTCTGAAGTTTCGTCTTTCGACAAGACGAAGCTGAAGAAAACAGAGACACACGAGAAGAATCCTTTGCCGACAAAAGAGAGTAAGTCGTATTTTTCAAATTACCCTGTTTTTTATGAAGATCTCCTACAGAAGTATAAATAATTTTGATCTTGTTCTAAAAGTCATTCCCCATTTGAACACCCATTTGCATAAACCATGCATTTCCGCTCTTTAAATAATCATATCTTTGGCAACATACAAATTGTGGATTAACCAAAAGGATCCGGATTAGAACGAAGAACAGTAAATGATTAGATGATTTATCAGAACTTTGCATATATATCTCTCAAATTATTACATCGCTGGGTGAGTGAGAAGTGCATAGAGTTAATTTTTTGCTACCATCTTGTAAGTAAGAGCCTTCTCTTTGTTAACAGGATACTCATTTTTAATCAGCAGATTATTTAGGACAAATAATCTAATTTTTTATACAACTAGTTGAAGAAATGCTGGGTGCTAAAGCCATAGAGCAGAATTGAGAAAATCGACTCTTATTTGGCCAAACAAATAGATCAACATGGTTGAAATAGTTTAAAAAGAGGGTTAAAGTGAAACCAGTAAACTCCACAAAAATTTCTTGGAGCTTCCACATTTATCTTCTACCGTGTTGTTTGGCTTACGGTAAGAGAAGAATAAAATAGGGTTAGATTTTGTTAAATGCCCCTTTTAGTATGACGATATCTATCCTTGATAATCATTCAGCTCAAGAGCGTTAATGGACGGTCATAAACCTCGTACACGTTATACAGTAAATCGTTGAAGCTGACGCAAATATACGCTTTTTTAACCAGGAAAGCAGTGTTCTTTTTCAATGAAACTTTCACACATCATTTGGACATTATCTTTTGATTTTGGTATAGGATTGTAATTTTGGGCATAACATTGTAAAATGCGGAAGTATCGGGAAATCTCCATGCACCGCCGATTAGATTAGGTGAAAAGTTCACAGCTAATTCCGCCCAGGCCTCCCCGGCTCCAGTCTCGTTATTACTATTAGCAACATCCGGCAGGGTTTGTGTGTGCTTTGCATGTAATGTGCAGACAAACATTTCAAATTAAACCATCTGCGATATAAATCTTTTACCAAAGATTATTTTCTAGATTGCAAATAAATCTAATGATAGGCGGTTTTGTGGGCAAATTTATATAATCCCATATTAGAACAAATATATTCTTTCACATGGTCCGTAATAAAACTCAAGTGTACATATCATTATTCTTGTGTGGAGAGTTTCCCAATACTGTCATTTGGCTTCAAATAAAACTGAGTCTCGACACTTCGGATTGTAAATTTTGTTGCATGTATTGCATGGATAATATTCATATTGAAGCAGAAGATTAAAAAAAGTGTTTAATAAAGTGCTAAAAAGTGTACATTTATGTTGGATGTGGTTGTGTTGCATAATTCACTCTTATTTGTACACAATCATATCAATAATTTCAAAAGTAGGTTAAAAAAATGTGTGCAAGTAGATGAGTGTGCGTGTGTGTATCACAATACTACACATAATACACATTGACTTGCACACAGCTTATTTTTTGTACAGAATGTTTGTTTTTTTACCCAAATTTTTGAAATATTGATAAATAGACAAAAATTAGACACTGTATCTAAATCAGACGTATGATTAACTGTTTTTTCTTCTCCCTTTTTGTTTGTTCTTTTTGTCTACAGCTATTGAGCAAGAGAAGCAAGACTCCTAGAAGACGGCCGGCACCATGGCGTCGATCCTCCTCCCCCGTGTACAAATTTATCTCCTAGTTAGCTAGTCTTTTTTATATTTTTCTGATTTATTTTATGTAATAAAGTACCTATCAAAGATGTTGCCTATGTACAAAATAAGAGAGGGACTACTGTATTAAACAATAATAACAAATGGACAACTGGACTCGGAAGAAAGAAAGAAAGAAAAAAACTTCTTCTACATGTAATTGGCTAGTACTGTACTAAACCAAATAGCCATGGGTTGAATCTAGTGCGCCCTTTGTGTCTTGGCTTTTGTACTATACATACTATACATAGTAATGCGTACAAACACAAAGTGGCGAAAGATACTCTATAATAAGTGTGTGAACCATCTCGTAAATCTTAGTGATTTGGTTGAGAACCGGTTTTGCCTAGTAACGACTGACAATTACAAATGATAATAACTATGAGAAAGTCCAAGGAAATTAATGTACAAATAAAATGTATGTATTTATATTGAAAACTGTACTAACTACCATTAGATCAAAGAAACTAGACCAGGATTCGAATAGTCATTTTCTATTTGTAAATATCAATTTCTTTAAAGAACTAGCAGTGTCCAGTTTGTCTTAAGTGGGGCATAATTTTTAGATCAGTACAAAGTAGTGCCTTCTGTTTTCAAGTTGTCATTGTTCCAAAAAGTAAAGAAGTCTCGCAAACATCGGGGACAAAACGAGATGGAATAAATGTCTTGAAATCACTACCACTCTGCAAATTGGCACTGCGAAAGGCAGACCCCTCCCGACGGCGATGGATGGACCGACTTCAACCCCACCACGCTGCCGCAAGGAACTGCAAGGGCTACATTCTTCCACAGACATCACATAACTACTACCAAAAGAATCTTTGTAAAAATTATACAAAAACCACTAAAAAAAATTGAAAAAAAACTATGTATGGGCATAATAGCATTGACTAATTTGGGCATTTTCTTTTCCAAGGCATTGTAACATCTGGAGTATTTTTTCACTGTCACATTATTGTGTGTTGTAGATCAACATGTAAGGATGTTCAGATCAAATCTTCACATTTGACCATTCAAAGACCAGTTTGGTGTAGTGACTGTTGTAAAGGGTATCTATCTATATAACTGACGAAAGTGTTCCAAAGAGTGCTATCAAAGCCATGTTAATGCAAGTTCCATCCTTTTTGCATTTGTGGTAAAAGGCCAACAGAGAAAAATTAAAGTTACAATTTATTGTATATACAGGATTCAAGTCTGTATTTATTGGTAAAAAAAACAAAAGTAGTTGCCAAGGTGGAAGCTCGAAAGAAGGTAGAATTGATGAGGAAAAAACTACCCAAATTTTGAAAAAATGAAATTGCAAAGGTACAATGAAAATGTATCAATTGGTATAATAATATATTTCTATTATTATCTTGACAAGAACTTTTGAGATTTTGAGCTTCCACTTCATCAGATTGTTTAATGTTTCATTTTGCAACATTGTGCAAACTCTGATTTGGATGGGGTGTGGGTGTGGATGTGTGTGTGTTGGGTATGTTGGCATGTATTGGTTGTGCAAACTCTGATTTGGATGGGGTGTGGGTGTGTGTGTGTTGGCGGCATGTATTGGTTGTGCAAACTCTGATTTGGATGGGGTGTGCATGTATGTTGGCGTGTGTGTGTTGGGAGTGTTTGTGTGGTGTATTGGCTTTTGTGTTCGTTTGTGTAAATGTTGCATGTGTTTGAATATGTGTGTGTTCTGTTCATTTGCTAGTATGATTATTGTATATTGTGTGTGTTGATCATGCATGAATGTGAATGTACATCCCAAGATAACCTGGACTGGGATCTATAGAGACCAACATTAAATGGTCTGCAATGATAAAATAAGTAAAAAAGAAATATTTAAATATTTATATTGTGACCAGTGAAGTTACTTCTATTGTAATTTCTATCCAAGTGACAAAAATAAGTTGAATTCAAGCTTTGGGACAAGAAAATTTACTTAGTATTGAAACATTTCTTCAGGAGGATTCTACTGTATTCCAATTATTTTCCCATTCCTTCATGGGTTAGTATATGAAAAATACATCTCATTTTTGCCTAGAAAGATGACTAACAATATTTTAAGCAATAGGTCAAGGTTTCAAGAAGTTGAAAAACAAAAATATCTGGCCCATGTGGTAATTGTATCCCCCGAACCACTTCGGGGGATACTATGGATTTGGCCTCGTCGCGCCGCCGCCGCCGCCGCCGCCGCCGCGTCCGCCGCGTCCGCCGCAGAGATTTTCTTGTGAACGCTCTACAGGTCCGAGTTCTTGTCCGATCATTTTCTAATTTGGTATGAAGGTGTATTAAGGAAAGAGGATGAAGCCTATTGATTTTGGTGTGGGGCGGAGTCCTGGTTGCCATGGTAACCATGATATAAAGAAATAGTTAAGATTACCTTGTGAACGCTCTACAGGTCCGAGTTCTTGTCCGATCATTTTTTAATTTGGTATGAAGGTGTATTAAGGAAAGAGGATGAAGCCTATTGATTTTGGTGTGGGGCGGAGTCCTGGTTGCCATGGTAACCATGATATAAAGAAATAGTTAAGATTACCTTGTGAACGCTCTACAGGTCCGAGTTCTTGTCCGATCATTTTCTAATTTGGTATGAAGGTGTATTAAGGAAAGAGGATGAAGCCTATTGATTTTGGTGTGGGGCGGAGTCCTGGTTGCCATGGTAACCATGATATAAAGAAATAGTTAAGATTACCTTGTGAACGCTCTACAGGTCCGAGTTCTTGTCCGATCATTTTTTAATTTGGTATGAAGGTGTATTAAGGAAAGAGGATGAAGCCTATTGATTTTGGTGTGGGGCGGAGTCCTGGTTGCCATGGTAACCATGATATAAAGAAATAGTTAAGATTACCTTGTGAACGCTCTACAGGTCCGAGTTCTTGTCCGATCATTTTCTAATTTGGTATGAAGGTGTATTAAGGAAAGAGGATGAAGCCTATTGATTTTGGTGTGGGGCGGAGCCCTGGTTGCCATGGTAACCATGATATAAGAAATAGTTAAGATTACCTTGTGAACGCTCTACAGGTCCGAGTTCTTGTCCGATCATTTTCTAATTTGGTATGAAGGTGTCTTAAGGAAAGAGGATGAAGCCTATTGATTTTGGTGTGGGGCGGAGTCCTGGTTGCCATGGTAACCATGATATAAAGAAATAGTTAAGATTACCTTGTGAACGCTCTACAGGTCCGAGTTCTTGTCCGATCATTTTCTAATTTGGTATGAAGGTGTATTAAGGAAAGAGGATGAAGCCTTTTGATTTTGGTGTGGGGCGGAGTCCTGGTTGCCATGGTAACCATGATATAAAGAAATAGTTAAGATTACCTTGTGAACGCTCTATAGATCCGAGTTCTTGTCTGATCATTTTCTAATTTGGTATGAAGGTGTATTAAGGAAAGAGGATGAAGCCTATTGATTTTGGTGTGGGGCGGAGTCCTGGTTGCCATGGTAACCATGATAACCATGATATAAAGAAATAGTTAAGATTACCATGTGAACGCTCTACAGGTCCGAGTTCTTGTCCGATCATTTTTTAATTTGGTATGAAGGTGTATTAAGGAAAGAGGATGAAGCCTATTGATTTTGGTGTGGGGCGGAGTCCTGGTTGCCATGGTAACCATGATATAAAGAAATAGTTAAGATTACCTTGTGAACGCTCTACAGGTCCGAGTTCTTGTCCGATCATTTTCTAATTTGGTATGAAGGTGTATTAAGGAAAGAGGATGAAGCCTATTGATTTTGGTGTGGGGCGGAGCCCTGGTTGCCATGGTAACCATGATATAAAGAAATAGTTAAGATTACCTTGTGAACGCTCTACAGGTCCGAGTTCTTGTCCGATCATTTTCTAATTTGGTATGAAGGTGTCTTAAGGAAAGAGGATGAAGCCTATTGATTTTGGTGTGGGGCGGAGTCCTGGTTGCCATGGTAACCATGATATAAAGAAATAGTTAAGATTACCTTGTGAACGCTCTACAGGTCCGAGTTCTTGTCCGATCATTTTCTAATTTGGTATGAAGGTGTATTAAGGAAAGAGGATGAAGCCTTTTGATTTTGGTGTGGGGCGGAGTCCTGGTTGCCATGGTAACCATGATATAAAGAAATAGTTAAGATTACCTTGTGAACGCTCTATAGATCCGAGTTCTTGTCTGATCATTTTCTAATTTGGTATGAAGGTGTATTAAGGAAAGAGGATGAAGCCTATTGATTTTGGTGTGGGGCGGAGTCCTGGTTGCCATGGTAACCATGATAACCATGATATAAAGAAATAGTTAAGATTACCATGTGAACGCTCTACAGGTCCAAGTTCTTGTCCGATCATTTTCTTATTTGGTATGAAGGTGTATTAAGGAAAGAGGATGAAGCCTATTGATTTTGGTGTGGGGCGGATTCATGGTTGCCATGGTAACCATGATATAAAGAAATAGTTAAGATTACCTTGTGACCGCTCTACAGGTCCGAGCTCCGCAAGAGCTCCGCAAGTTAGCAAAGGCCTCGCCGCTGACGCGGCTCAGTCCAGCGATCACTGCTGTAAGCGCACATCGCCTTGTCTATTAATCAGACCCTGCTCGGAGGACAAACAGCGCGCGAGGCCTTGCCCAAAGGCTACTGCCAGCCTAGTAGAACAACGTACACCACCAAACTTGTTCAGTTCACAATATTACAACCCACAAAAGTGCAATGCAATTGGTTCGGGGGATACATGTGCTCGGCTGCGCGACCCGCCGAGCGCGCAATTTCTAGTTTAATACATGTATTTACTTTTCCAGAATACTTTTCCAGATATTGCTAACCCAATTAGGGCAATAACTTTTCTTGTTCCCACCATTTACTTGCTCAAATCCAATATTCACTTACTCCTAACAAGTGGTTAGCTTTCCCATTTCTCTTGTACCATGTTGTTTGGCTAAAGGTAACAGAAGAACAAAATTTGTTCTGATTTTTCAAATGTCTCCATAATTGTGAATATACTTTGGATACCCGATCGTCCATGAGATAAAATCAGTCATCGATTTTCTGGGTTTCACTAGGTAAACTTTATTCATTCATTTTCTATGAAATTCTCACATACCAATTTCATGGTAAGATGTTTATAATTGAAGTCTCAAATATTACTTTGGGGGGAAATATAAAGTTAATGGATCAATTTTGGTATTAAAAACACTCTCCATAGATTGAGTACTCTCAGGCCAGTCCTCCACAGGTTAAAGGGATAGTTTTGTTTTGGCAAGACTGAACTTTAGCAACCAAAACCTGCACAATAACATTACAAAACTAATAGTTATAACTCCACCATGCTCGGAAGGTATAGAAAATTGCAAACGACTAAGTAAAAGGCATGTTATAATTCAAAAAGAGCCGTTGAAACACAAGAGGGCGCTTTTTAAAAATGCATTGGTTTCAACCATTTTTCATACAAAATTGTACAGGTGATGTTTTGTTAAAATAATGATTAAATAGAGAGACTCTTGCAGGTAAAATTTCACATTTGACCTTCGACCTTCTTATGTGACCTTTGACCCCAGAAGATCATGGAGGCCAATATAGGGCACCTACCAATCAAGTTTGGTTACAAACAGATGCAGGGTTGGAAAGTTATCAACCCTAATAGATTCTTGCCGGTAAACTTTCACATTGGACCTCATTTGACCTTTGACCTACTTATGTGACATTGGACCCTAGAATATTATGGAGGCCAATATAGGGCACCTACCAATCAAGTTCGGTTACAAACAGATGCAGGGTTGGAAAGTTATCAACCCTTATAGACTCTTGCAGGTAAACTTTCACATTTGACCTTTGACCAATTTATATGACCTTTGACCCCAGAATAGCATGGAGGCCAATATAGGGCATCTTCCAATCAAGTTTGGTTACAAACAGATGCAGGGTTGGAAAGTTATCAACCCTAATAGACTCTTGCAGGTAAAATTTCACATTTGACCTTTGACCTACTTGTGTGACCTTTGACCCCAGAATATCATGGAGGCCAATATAGGGCATCTACTGATCAAGTTTGGTCACAAACAGATGCAGGGTTGGAAAGTTATTCAAATTTGTGTAGGGTCACAGAAGGACGGACGGAGGACAGACGGACGCAATTTGGATCCCTTAGTCTCCCACCACCTACGGTGGGCTAGACAAAAACCCCAGGTTTTTTCTGATATATTCGGATATATCTATTGATATTTCAACTGTTTCTGAACCCATTTTGATCAAATAAAGTTTATTCTGTCATTGAAATTGTATGATCTTTCAAATTTGACACTCAGTATTTCATTACCTCACAAAAAAATGATTTCTTGAAGCGCCCTCTATACCGAAACTGAACTACCCCTTTATCCCATTGAGGATGGCTTAATGTCAGTATAACATGCATTCTCCATAGACCCAAGCCAGAGTGAAATTGGGACTTGTCCCAAAAGGGTTAACTGGGACTTGTCCCAAAAGGGTTAACTGGGCTTCACTCTCCATCGACAAAGTATCATACAAAATAACTTCACAACACACTCAAACTGGATTAAAATAGTTACCAAGTTTTTATTAGCATGGTTAAGTCATATTTACATCAAAACTGTTTTGTCAATAATGATAATAGAATAACTATGTGGTCTGGAAGTTTATATTAAAAGCTTGAGATAAAACCTCATGATTTTAATAAAAGATTGATCTTGGTATCATACCTACTTTGAAAAAGCATTCAAGGCTAAAACTAATACATTAACTTTGACATGGTTAGAATTTTTCTACATCAAAATTGTTATTTAATTTTGTATTAGGACGCTACAGGTTTTGAATAGGTGATTTTATGAAGTAGGTTTGCATATGACTACATCTGCAACAGTAGCATACTTTATAATTTGAACAATTATAATTAAAATGAGTCACACAGGTGGTAACAGCGTACACTCAGAAGAGGAAGATAACTTTAGTAGTGCAGTTTAATTATTTCTGCCAAAGTTCTTTAACATTAATTTCTGTCTGCAGAAAACCAAATAAATACTCTGGTTAACCTTTCATCAAAATTAAAGTACTTTAATGAAGTAAAATATATGGTGCATAACAAATAAATAAAAATCCATTCTGCTTACTTTGAAGAACATGAGCCAGCTAAGTCAAGATATTCCACATAAAAGTAATGCTCTTCAGGGAGTGGAGATGGTGCTCACATTTATCTCCTATTGGGTGCTATATAAATCAAACCTACTATTATACAAGTTATTTTTTATTCATATTAGACCCAGGGCCAACAGAAATGAGCTTCAGGACACAAAAGTTTATTTATGCCCAATATTACAGGAGCTCTTTTTGGCTCTCAGTGGCTTTATTGTTCTGAACTCTCCCCCTCCCCCTCTTAACTTTTTTCACTGTTAGAAATACGAGCTATAGTGTAACCATGGTGTAACTGACCAGATTTGGAAATCCAAATTGGTGCCAATATCACATGATATGGCATGATCGGATAAGCGCTTGACTTCCGATCTCGGGAACCAAGTTCGAACCCAATAGATGCCCTGGAGTATATGGGTACTTGGTCAGTGTTAAATAGGCATGTAGCACTCTATATCATAGGGTAGCTTGGGCTAGTATGGTCCCCTGGGAGTTGAAATGGTGCACAAGATAATTGTGCGGGTTTGAACTGTACCTGATGACCTAGATACATGGTGCTCTATAAATGCTATTCATATTATTATTGCTTCTTCCTGATTGCAACATGACATCAGGAATTCACATGAGGACATTATTTCCTTAAATACAAAAAATTGAACATTTTCAATGTATCAAAGTTTTTGGTCTGGGTAAAAATGACATACATTAAAAAAGTGTGACGGTGCCACACATATAAAATGATAAAATGGAAAATGAATCAATGATTGCAATAATGTTAATCATTCATATTTGCAGAGAAACAATTAAGTCTCAATTGCAAAGTTAGACAAAACACATCCTTTTCCTAGCTGTCAAGTCTTCTTTTGTCCCCTCTTTGTCTATCAACCCAGCTCATCGACATCTCAGTTCTTATCCCATGCCACATGTTCTTTCTTGTGACTCCATTATCAGATCAATTTTCTAGCAGCTCAGGTTTCTGCTAATCTGATAACTTGCATATCAGATCTTGTCTTGTTTTTTCTTTTTTCTTCCCATCTCAGATAATTTCCCAAGCGACATACATGTTGATGTATTTCCATTTTGTGACTAGATCTTCTCATACTAGCTCAGATATCTGTTAATCTGTTATCTCGCATATCAGATCTTCTCCTGTTTTCCTTTTTTCCCTTCACATTTCAGAATCTTTTCCAGTGGATTTTCAAAGCGGCTCAATCCTTTTCCTTCTTGGCTTTCTTGGCGGGTGGCTCATCCTTCGTGCCTCCGTTTCCTGCTTCCTGTGCAGGCACGCTGAAACCCGGTACCTGGAGTGAAAAACAAACGCGGGAAACAAAAATACAGAAATTAAAATGAAATCCAGGATATGGAATACAAGATTAACACACTAAAGTTTGTTTCTGTTTTCCCTTTCCTGCACCTACTCACACATGCCCATACACAAGTATGCTAAAACGGGGCTAAAACCCAGTATCTTGAGCGAAAACAAACACAGGAAACAATAATACAGAATTTCAAACCAAATACCGGAAATGATACAAAATCAACACAGTATATATATATTAAAGGTTTGTTTGAACTTTTGCCTTGTTTTTTCCCTCTCCTACACACAATAACGCATTCAAATGTACAAGTATACAATTCTGGTACCTTCAACACCTTATTCTACACCTTTGTCGTCCCCCCCACCGCCCTATACACACACACACACACACGCACATACACATTCAAATACACAGGTATACTACATCCCGTTACCTGGAACGAAAAATAAAATTATGGGAAACAACAATACAGAATTTAAAACCAAATACTGGACATGTAATACAGGATATGAAATACAAGACTAGCAAAGCACTCAAAATGGTGATTTTTAGGGTTGTTGAACCAAGTGGCATAGCGTGGTTTTTTTTTTTGGGGGGGGGGGGCATACCTTATGTATTTCTTTGTTTTTCAAGAAAAATGTCCCCTTATGTTTTCTAATATTGTGTTTTTTCTTCAGTTTATTTACTTCACTACGCCACTGGTTGAACCTGTTACTCTCCAGTACTGGGACAAAATTTACATGTATTTTTCAGGGACAACTTTTCAAGCTTGCCTACATGAAAATAGCACTCTAACTTTTGTTTTTCAATTGTTTGCATTATTTACAGGGGCTTTGGGGGGCATTTTGAGGGCTAGCCCAGAGCCCCCACCCCCCCCCCCCCCCCCCCTAAGCTAGCAGGCTTTTATGAATATAGGCCCAGGGTTACAAGGGTACCAGAAAGCTTCAAGTTGACTGGGTTATGATACTTGATACATATTGATAAAAATGAGCCTGAAATATTAAATAAACAAAACACATGAAAATTAATTGGTCTTTTACAAATCGTACATGTAAGTTGTGATTTAAGTTGGTAACGTGAAAGTTGGTTTTGGGGAATATTTATGCACAATTCATATTCTTGAGATATTGTTGAAAATTAAAACAAACTAAACTGAATTGAATTAAATAAATACATACAAATACATTGTGTGTACCTGGGGCCATGGCAATTCCTGTTGCCTTGAAATTAATTTATGATTTTATGCTCGTATGTCTGGCATTTCTTACATATTATATTTTCATATTGTTAATGTAAAAAATGGCTCAAAGTATATCATCAATATTGGAGTGATTTACTTACAAACTTCAATCATGATTTATATAATGCCTATTTTTAACCAATCAAAGATAACAAGCGATCCAAAATATACTTGTTTATTAACTCTGGTCTCCATGGGTCAGTAATTTTGAGAGAAAACTGCTCATCGTGAAAGAGACTACATCATATCTTTGATGTAATGAAAACACAGCTGGTTAAAACTGGTGTTGACAAAATTCACGGCTCATTTATTTCACACCCACGCAGGCATGAAAGGTAATGTTGGGCACTTGTTTTTCTCAAATTTCCGAACTGTGAACTTTGTCTATTTTTGCGTGCACCTTGCTTAAAGGGACGATTCAGATTCAAAAGTCAGATGCCCATTGCCATCTTGCAAGCACATTGTGCACAAACTAGCCTAGTTATGAATGTGTAACATGTCAATACGCACCTTCCAAATCCCCACACATGACTATCTTCAAAATATGAATTTGTAGCACACGCCAACATGAATTTGCAAGCTATTTTGCTTTTGTGAAATATTAGCCGAAGGTACTTAAAGGAACTACAGCGTCTAGATGGCCTAATTTTCACAATTAGGCTCTCTATTCGTAATTTTTCCTCAAGAAAAAGAATTTGGCAGTCATTTCCCATGAAATCAATCAATTTGGGGGTTATTAGTAAATATCTAATTGTCCTGGGAACGCCCCTTTTAAATCGCCAAAATGTGACGTCATCTAAAGAACGGACTAATGAACTAAATTCTGTAGATGACGTAAGCGAATGCATTGTCAATCACGCTGCCGATTCTGGACCCTAAATGTGGGTGGGGCGTAAACTGGCTGCTAAGTGAGATTGGGCATCAGAAAATTAGTCTAAAATCACTACTGTGTTTATTTTCATGGCTTTTTTTTCGGCAGACCTAGTTTACAAGTCATCAACTATGGAATAAGTGCCAAAGTACGTTGTATTCTTTAGTTCCCTTAAACATATCAGACTTTTATATCAAACACTGTCCCATAAATCCATATATAAGTAAATAAGAAAGGGGCAAGAGATTTACAGGATGTCTTTTTTTAATATAATATTTGTACTCGTGTTTGTACTTGACTGCAACTTTGTGAATATTTCACAAACTATATTCTCAAATGCAGCTAAAGCACTTGGCAAGAAATGACATAATAAATTATATATTGGCAGTCCAGAACAACTTTAGGACAAATCTGGCTGGTGAGAGTAAAAAGGACGCTAAGTACATTTTTGGCTACATTCAAACTTTACATAACACCTGGTCAGAACCTAATATATGTGATGCCAAATATTCCGATAATTAAAAAAAAACATTTACGGTATATAAATTGTTTTTGTCAAAAGTTAAAGAGAGCTACATCTGGCCTTATATTCATAAAAGCCCATTAGCTTAGTTCCTTGCTAAGTCTAATTCAAATGATATACTTTATTGAGTGACAAACAGTTTTCCTAGTCCCCAACTAGGGTAAGCTGGGTAAGCCATCAATAGTGATCCACTAAAACCCCTTTTTAATTGAGGAAAATAGTCGCGGTAACGTCCAGACGTTGTCAGGATGACATTCTACCGCGTTTGTATTAAAAAGGTCCGATCAGGGTAACATCCTGACAACAGCGCGGTAGGATTCGACCTAGTCGGGCTAGGGTAATAGCGCGGTAACGTCCAGACGTTACCAGGATGTTAAGCTGATAAACATTGTATTAAAAAGCGCGCAGAATGTTACCCGGGTAGAGGACGTCATGGCCGTAAAAAGTGTAAACAATTTCCCGCTAACGTATACCAGCGCGCGCCGATTAGCACATGTCACGCCAGCGGGTCGCATGATGAGAGAGGTGCGGTTGCTATAGTAACCTACCCGTGTGACTCAGAGAAACACCTTTGATTAAAACGCTGCACAACCTATCGCGGCGTATTTTACGACCCTTTTACGACCCGACCTCCACGAAATCCTACTCGGGTAAAAGCGAGGTAGAAAACAAGTTCTCCAATTAAAAAGGGGTTTAAGTTGACCCTACTTAGCAATAATAAAATCATGTGTTTTATTCTTCCCCATGTCATCTAAAATAGACTTAGCATGCAACTATTAAGCTAGCAGGCTTTTATGAATATGGGCCCATGTTTCTACATGCAGGACTCCAAAGCTTTAAACATGATAATCTCTGAAGACCCGAAAGTGCTTGGACATCCTTCTTTCTCTCAACATCAGAAATGCACATTACACTTACAGTGAGTTATTTATGTAGGCGAAGCTGCACTCTAAAAATTTGTTTGGGAGGACTTGTTATGGGCTTGGTTTGGTTTACCTGCCATGCAGCTGACTCTCACAGCACTGACAAAGAACATTAGGGTCCCTTTTGAGCCAAATCTCATTGGCATGGAATTTATGGTGCTAGTCTACGAATTCAGTCCCAAAACAAACCACTTTATAACGTTTATATTTATATAAAAAAGTTTTTCACTCTCAACACATGCACGATTGCACTTATATTTCCCAAACCAGACAAGGGTAAGAAATTAAACAGTAATTCATTGTTTATTGATACAAACATTTAGAGTTACATTTAGAGCTGGAAAAAGTACAAATTTGCTTTTATGAAGACCAACAAAAAAAAACAGATTTAGGAGTCCACAAATTGGAGAATAATTATGTGAACCACATTCTGCATCACACCCCATTAGAAATAACACTCAGAATAAAGAGATGTTCCAATCAATCCAACTATTGATTGTCTAATGGGTGCAAAAATACATGCACAAATGTAATGGATCGTAAAGCCCTGAATGGATCAAATGGATTTTAGTTTCATTTATCACAGCTTGCTTTTACAGGAGCGTTAGGCCTTGCACATTGAGAAGCTTCATATCCACGTGCAGCCTCTATTCGATACAAAAGGCATTGTGCGTAAAGTGAAAGAAACGTTGTCATGTTTGCGCCAGCTGCCCTTCAGTAGACACATCATTATCATCTGAAATCAGTCTAAAGCTAAAAATCAGTTTTGGGGAAACTTCTCACACAAAATTCTCAGTATTTGCTTTAATTGCTGTAATAATTATCAGACTTGTACATGCATTTTATTTTATTTTATTTCAAAAAACTTCCTGTGTATAATTCAACACAATTGACTCTCTTTTTTGTTTAATCTTGAAACGTTTGTATGGTATATTTCAGGTGATGCTGATGGTCTTCTGGGGTATATATTGTGGATTTCCAGTACTGTTAACAGTGTTATTTTTTTTATTTATCCTAGACAGGAGCCAAACCATGTGCACAGCTAGAAGCTAGCGAATATCACTTTGCTTTTTTGCCCATTTACTCTGCCATATCATCCATTTAGTGGACATATCAGATCACAACAATTCACATTTTATCAACCATTCATCACTTTTTGCACATGTCAACAAAGTTAGTAGATCCCTTTGAAAATTGTTCACAATATGAACTACGTTATGAACAACTAGCGGATGTAATATACAGAACACAAACAAAGTTTGCATGGGGTAATTGAGGATCAATAGGATCAGCGCAGACCAAAATACATTATCATTGTTGTTTGTAGAGTGTCATGCAAGAAAGGTACAAAATGCTTGCATAGACAATAGGTGTTGTGATCAGAAGATTGCACTCAAACAAGTCATGTTATACTCTTCACATGGGCGTCAATCTGTAATTGATACCTATTCATTCATCCCCACTCAACAATAGGTATTATGTAAGGGTGACACCCATGCTAGTTCAATTATAGTTCATACTCAAGAAGATAAACAATAAAAACTATCAATCATTGGCTGTTAGTGTTAAAATGAATCACATAGTCTTGTCTTTTGCAAGCATTTATCAAGTTCAGTTAAACATAACAGGAGATAAAAATGAGTCTTGATTGTTCATAATGCTTCCATAATTATGATGATCACACATCATTCAAGGGAATCTTACAATTATATTGGTAATTATGATCAAAGTCTCAAATATCAGTTTGGGATTTTGTCCACATGAAAACACAGCTCAAAATAAGTCTCTTCACCCTCCAATCAACTTAAAAGCAGGGTCTGAAATGACTAGACTAAGTATTGTCCCAGGGGTCAAGTAAAAGGTGAACTCCAATCAATGCTATTTTGTGTCTGGTGACCTCAGGGGGTCAACTGCAGTCTCAGACTTTGTGCTGGCTAGCCCAGCTGAAGCCAGAATTTTCAAGTTGTGGTTTTATTTTCCAATAATTACATTCCTTTGAGGCTTTGGAGCAAGGACCTATTTCTATAAATTGCAGACTCTGATGCCATTTACTTGCAGATGGCCATGCAACAGGACAGATTTCTGAATAAGTAGTAATGGTTTCGATGTTGATTACATTCAGTTATAAGCTGGCAAAATTAATACAGACATAAGCATAGTGAGGTGAGGGGGGTGTTTGAGCAACAAAAATGACTGTTTTATGTATTTAAACACACCCCAATTATGCCACTGAATGAGGCTAAAACTGAAAAAATCCTGGGTATGACTATGAAAACAGACATATATTCAAGCTCCTCCAGTGAATGTTGAAAGCTAATTGATACAGAGAGGACATTTAATTTCTGTTGCAATTTTACCAAGTACTAACCAAATTCCTTGGGACCAATCTCAATCAGTAGCATCTATTTTTGAGCTAAGCGATAGGACAAAATAGTATGAATATAGAATTAGAAATGTGGTTTTGTTGATGATTACATTCCTAGCTCACTAGCAAAAATATTATGCATGCAGTGAGAAAAATTACACCCCCCCCCCCCCCCCCCCCCCTCATAAGGTGATGCCTCATGAAAAATTATAGTTTAATATTTTTGATAAGTGAGGTCATTAATAATTACACTCCAACAACTTTGGTCTTGTTTCGTTGGCAAAAATTAATGTAGGGAGATTAATCTATCCCCCTTCAGTATGTTGTGTGTCAATCTGAAAGCAATGGAGTTGTGACTCTATTTGGCAATACCTACTTTCAATGGGACCAATTTTATCAAGAAACTATCAAATGACTTTGGTGGAAATACAAAACTGACATTACAAGTACCAAAGGGAGGAAAATACTTCTTTCAGTTTCATGAAGTAATTTTTGTTTATATTTCTTTATTCATTAATTAATTTAAACCTTCAACAAATTTGGGTTGCTTATCTATTTGATTTTTTTTTTTGGGTGGGGCATTGATGACATTTCTTTTTATTTAAGGAAAACTTTTTGAAATGTTTTTAAATTTGTGTATCTTGATTGTACACAATCAACAGTCGTATAATGGCTAGGAGAAAAAACTTGGATATTCAGATGGAATATTCTTGAGTTTAAGCTAACTGACAGCCTGAAACACAATCAACTTTTAGAAGAGTGGGTTTTCAACTTGAGTTGAAGAGACTCTGTTTTCAGGGACGCCACAGGCTGAAATACAATAAAAGTTTATTCTAACAGACTGGATGCAGTATTCAGATTGCTCAAGTTCCCCTATTATCAGTGAACTGACCAGCTGAAGTACAATAAAAGTTTATTTCAGAGGAATGGGTGCATTTACAAATCAAAGAGACCATGATATCAGCAAAGTGACATGCTGAAATACAATACAAATTAAAGGTGTAGTTCAGTTTTGGTATAGGGGGCGCTGCACAAAATACATTTGAAAGAGCATACTATTTTAATGGCAGAATAAACTTTATTTGATCAAAATCGGTTCAGAAACGGCTAAAATATCAATCAATATATCCGATCGGAATAAACCTGGAGCCCCAGGTTTATTCTATGAATTTTTAAAAATACATAAATGCTTACACTTTTTCCAAAAATTTCAAAAGGGGTTTTTAAATAGTTGTTGATGATCTCTCTATTTAACAACAAAACATCACATGCATAATTTTGTATGAAAAATGGTTGAAACCAATGCTTTTTTAGAGAGCGCCCTCTGTTTGAATGGCTCTTTTTGAATGATAACAGGCTTTTTACTTAGTCGTTTGTAATTTTCTATACCTTTCGAGCGTGGTGGAGTTATAACTATTAGTTTGTAATGTTATTATGCAGGTCTGGTTACTAAAGCTCAGCCTTACCAAAACAGTACTACCCCTTTAAAGGGACTTAGTAACATTGTCCAAATCCTCAAAATAAAATTGTAATTCTAGCGGTTCCTTTATACCTTGTTGTATTCGTATTAACAATAAAATCATGGGACAGCTTTCGGTTTTTCAAATTTCCCTTTCATTACAAAGATATGTATGATTGAAGTATTTAGATAAGAAAATCTCCGGGCGAGATTTTCATCCCTGTACAAAGTGAATGCAGTGAGTTGGTGAATATCACCCAATATCACTTTGCATTTTCGCTCATTACTTGGCCATACATTGTCCATTTGACCTGAAATTTTCACACAATACCCTGAGGACATATGAGATAACAACAGTATACATTGCATCAACCATTCATCAGTTTTTGCACATCTCAACAAAGTTACTAGATCCCTTTAAGTTCAGAAAACTGTGTGCATATATTCAAATTGAAGAGACCACTTTTTCAGCAAGTGACAGGCTGGAATAACATCAAAGTTCCTAGTATAATTGATAGGGATGCAAGTAGTGTCACATTTTATGCAGGGTTCCAAAGGTCAGCGTGTTATGATGCAATTGACAGGTCATTTTTCAAGTTTCAAAGTCAACGTCTTTGTGTTTGTGAAAATTCCTTAAGTCTACATCTTTACATTGCCATATAATTCTACATTTATGTTGAACATGTTGAACATAATGTATTATTCTTTTGAATTCAATCTATTAAACTGATACAATTTTGTCATGGTTTTCCAAAACTGTCTGAAGGTTTTAACCCATTCAGGACTGGTCCCCAAAATACCCAGGCTAGGGTTTTTGCACCAAAAATCAAATGATTGTCTATGGGTTACTTTAAGCCAAACTACAATGCAAGAGCAGCAGCATTGTTTATTCAGGTTAGGAGGTGAAAGAAGGTATGGCAGGTCTTCTGATTTGATTGGCTCACTACACACACTTGCAAGGGATTTAGGGGATGCCTAAGGCTGTACATCCATCTATCATGATCAGAAACCAAAATCGGTGGGCATGTCATTTAGCGTGTTCACACACACCAATATTTCATCCCTTAATCATGACTAAAGAATCATGACTAACGAAACTTCGTATAAAGAATCATGATTAACGAAACTAACGAACGTTAACACACACAAAAACAAGATCCCAAAACAGCTGGCATTCAGCTGCACGAAACATTGTATAAGTGCGCAGTTTGCTACTGCGCAGTCTTTTTTCTGTCTCCTTTTGCTCGCGGTCACGTTAAGCCACGCCCCGTAATACGAGTGTCGACCGGGCGTTCACACACAAAACGAGCGTGATTCTTTAGTCAGCTCTCGTACAAAACGTTTCGTTAATCATGATTCTTTATATGACGTTTCGTTAAGTGAGCGTTCAGACACACAATTTCCGACAATTTCCGTCGTATAGCTAGTCAAGAGCCGACTAAAGAATCAGCTCCTGATTAGCTATACAATGACATTTTTGTGTGTGAACACAGGGATTGTCATGCCCATACCCTGGTCAAATTGGTTACCCAGGAGGAGTGGGAAAGATCAATTTTCAATGAAATAACAAATAATATCAAAGTCTTTTGACTTATAGTTATATACAATAACTGTTTTGGGTTGTTAAATATCCCTTTAATACAAATTGAAGAGCAGTGTCATTGTTTATTAAGGTAAGGAAGGTGATGATGGATATGAGGGGACTACCAAGTTGATTGGCTCCATTACACACACCTGCCTAGGATCTAGGGGACACCTCACACTGTCCATCCATCATTCATGATTAGGAATCAAAATCAGTATGCATGACACTATCATGTCCACATCCTGGTTAAATGGGTTGACCAAGGGATGGTGGACGAGTGTAATTTTTGATAAAGTGATAACTAATATCGAACTCTTTCATTAAATACCTTTAATGAAACTTAAGAACAGTGTCATTGTTTATTCAGGTAAGGAAGGTTGATGATGGATATGAGGGAACTACCAAGTTGATTGGCTCCATTACACACACCTGCACATCTGTCCATACATCATTCTATCATGATTAGGAAGCGCAGTAAAATAATAGATGCCACTGACACGCCCACATCCTGGTCTAATAGGTTATTTGGGAGATGGGGGATGAGTGTAATTTTTGATTAATTGATCTATAAAATATTTTTTCCCCATAAATAAAATAAGCAATTTTGGGTTGCTGGTTCCATTTAATACAATAAAAGAGAAAGTTTATACAGATTGAGAGGTGAGAGCAGGCATGGAGGGGTTACTGATTTGATTGGTCCCTAGACTCGCTACACACATTTGCGTATGATTTAGGGGACACGTCTCAGGTTGTTTAGCTATCTACAGTATCTATCTATCTATCTATCTATCTATCTATCTATCTATCTATCTATCTATCTATCTATCTATCTATCTATCTATCTATCTATCTATCTATCTATCTATCTATCTATCTATCTACATCTATCTATCTATTTATCTTTCTATCTATCTATCTATTTATCCTTCTATCTATCTATCTATTTATCTTTCTATATATCTATCTATTTATCTTTCTATCTATCTATCTATTTATCTTTCTATCTATCTATCTATTTATCTTTCTATCTATCTATCTATTTATCTTTCTATCTTTCTATCTATCTATCTATCTATCTATCTATCTATCTATCTATCTATCTATCTATCTATCTATCTATCTATCTATCTATCTATCTATCTATCTATCTATCTATCTATCTATCTATCTATCTATCTATCTATCTATCTATCTATCTATCTATCCATCCATATATCTTTCACATCTAGGAATCTTATCAAGTTTACAGTTCATGCCCATATCTGGGTCAAATTGGTTAACAAGAGAAGCCCGAGGGAATTGATGGTACAGGAGACAGCACTTTGGTAATATGGATAAATCAAGCAGGTGCATCTTTAAAGACCAACCCTCAATATTCAGAGCAAATGACAATCATCATTCTCAAGATATGAACAATCCCTTTAAAATTCCACTAAAAAAGGCTACTAGATAATATGTTTAATAATACAGAGTGGTCATCTTTTAAATATCAAGCCACACACATAAACATAAACACATATTTATATACACTAACATAAACACGGAACAAAAATGGCCGATATCAAACACTAACACCTAAACCAACGCCTGCTTATAATATACCTTATGATCTAAATTCCATGCTAATCGAAAGAGCAAAATCCTACTACATCATTATACACTCACACACACCTGCAAAACCTGCATAACCCCAAAAGGTATCCTTGAGAGCTCTGCATACATGTACCTGGTTGAACCAAGGAGCTTTCTAATACCTCCTTGCAAGCTCCTCGGGTGAACAAACTTTATCAGGTGTATTCTAAAAGTAACCTTTAACATTTCCCCAGGTGTATAACAACAACACATTCCTTACCTCCAATATACATCATCAACTTTCATCTAAAAAAAGAGCATTATATTTTTTCTGCAATGTACACAAAAAGGTTTTTCATCTCATGCATGCTGGTGTCGATCAAGCTAGCATATGAATTTTTTTTCCATACGCAAAATGTTTTTCATCTTGTGGAGGGTGATGATACAGTACCATGTCACAAATTATATCCCTGAGCATCTGTCAAAGGAATGATTGTTTCGCAGCACTTTATAAACAAGCCTCATAACCCATTCCACCAAAATCACACGGTTATACTTCAACCAAATATCATCTAAGATAATCAATATTTACAATATTTACACACAAAAACCCAATACAATAAAAAGACCCTAAAAAGCAAAAGCTTGTGTTTGTGAACCCAGTTGACCATACTAATACCCCACTCTTGCTGAGAAGACTCATTAATTATTGTAACCAGACATCGGTTGTCTGTATTCTTGGGTTAGAAGAATTATTAACAAGCCTACTTTCATTATCTAAATTTGTTTTGAATATTTTCGAATGTTAGTTCTATTGTAACATATCTTACCCAAGATCGAAATAATCAAAGACAGTTTTGACCCAAAACAGTTGTTCACAAACCCGTTATTCTTTTCATGAGAGCGCTACTTTCACAGCTGCTGCCTATTATACATAAATGTGTTCGTCTGTTGGAGATTCCAAAATACACATAACGTACACTGTCAACATCTCATTATATGCGCCTAATTGTCCACTGCACGCTACATGTAACCTTACCTGCCAACTCTTTTTAATCCATTTTTATTACAATCACAAACATGTACATATATTTCTCTCATAAATCACACACTCATTTATCTGCTCCACAACCAATCACTTCCTAATCCCAAACCCCAACAAATGTATATCCCACTCCAGCGAAAAAATACACGGGGGCGGCGGGCGAATTCGCCCCCGAAATGCCCAAATTCACCCCCGAAAAAAAAAATTTCAGCCCCGGAAATTTTTTTTTTTTTTTTTGGGGGGGGGGGGGATTTTCTGATTTTTTGTGGGATTTTCTGTTTGGATTGTGATCAAATGCTTATAAAATGATCACTTACAGCATTATAGCTTATTAGTAGCCCCTGAAATTCCCCGGATAGCCCCGGATATTTGTAGCCCCCGAAAATTGGAAAAGTAGCCCCTGAAAATGGAGCCCCCAAAATAAAAATATTAATTTTTTCGCTGTCCTCTCTTTCTATTCCATAATTTGCAGCCACTATTATACAGATATTGACTGTCTTGAGGGGCAATATAACATTTGAGATCCTCGAGGGAAGTTATATTTGTGTCGAGGGACATTATATTTTTCCGAAGCGCATAGCGCTAAGGAAAAATATAGTATTCCGATACAAAAATATAACTCCCCAAGGGAAATGAAATGTTATATGGTTCCCGAAGGAAAAAGTCAATATCTGTTATATTATGATGACCTAGGTATATAGATACAAATCAAGATAAATATAAATTTGGTGTTGAAATAAAATTATGGACAAGGGAAAATCATTAGATTAAATCGAAATCCTTCCAGTAGAACAGTGTGTTGTTATCGAAATGCTGCGCAAAATGCTTCTTTATTCGACCTTCCTTTCAAATTTACTTTCGGATCGCGCAATCTCCGTAGAAAGCTTAACAACGCTGCGCGTGCCAGGATGCTAATACGCGCACATTGTTCATCTTCACACACCCATTGTGACGTAAATTACGTCACCGGTCAATATAACGGCGTTATATTGACTGATCGGTCAATATAACGCTTCTCATCCTTGTAGCGATGGTCACGTGACAGCATTTTGACCAATCGCACACCAGTATCTTTATAGGTCATATAATATCATAATTTGTGTATTGTACCTGCATACATCTGTGCCATCAGCACTGGACTACTTAACCCCTTGTATACAGGAACCTGGTGGGATATGTACAAAGACTATGGGGATTTCAGAATCTCAAAGGGAATGGGTTAAACTGATCTCTAGTAGATTCTAAAATCCTCATAAATATAGACTTTGTACATAGCCCTTCCGGTTCCAGTAGGAAAGGGGTTAATAGCAAGTCTGATAGCTGTTGTCTTGTGATCTACTATATATGGGCTGTACTGTAGATATATATGTGACCAGCTATTGCAAAACCCTGCACTTGTCGGTAATTCATGTTTTGAAGAAATGGGCATTTTAAGTTCACACAATGTGTGTAAAAGAGTAATGATTGCAAAGTTGAAACAATCATATCTTCGCCAATTATTGACCAATTTGTAAGAACAAAGCATCAAATGCAAACTTGTGATGGGGCCTTTCTAATGGTATGAAAATCTACATTTTGATTTTTACCGACAAGCGCAGGGTTTTGCTATAGCCGGTCACATATACATGTATATTAGTCTGAGGGTGAAGCCTCTACATACACATAATGTATCCAAACTGTGTTCATATAATTAGGTCTTGTCTGCAGTAGATTGCAATGTAGTAAGAGGCATAATGTACAAAATGTATAAAATTCGTATGAAAATCTTCATTACAATATTCACAGTTCCAGCTGCCTGCTGAAATATGATGGTGTGAGTTTACTCATGCCTTTCTAAACGACATCAAAGTCGGTGATTAAAAAGAACATTTCCTTAACAAATATGAGAAGAGTTTCGTCAAATCATATACCGTTAAAGGGACTTAGTAACATTGTCCAAATCCTCAAAATAAATGTTTCATTCTAGCGGTTCCCTCATACCTTGTTGTATTCGTATTAACAATAAAATCATGGGACAGGTTTCGGTTTTTCAAATTCCCCTTTCGTTACAAAGATATGTACGATCGAAGTATTCAGATAAGAAAAACTCCGGGCAAGTTTTTCTTCTGTGTACAAAGTGAGTGCAGTGAGTTATTGAATATCACTTTGCATTTTCACTCATTACTTGGCCATGCAATGTCCATTTGACTTGAAATTTTCACACAATACCCTGTGGACATATGAGATAACAATAATATACATTGCATCAACCATTCATCACTTTTTGCACATGTCAACAAAGTTACTAGATCCCTTTAACAAAAGTACCCCTTTAAATGTTACCCCGTTATGTATAGACCACTGTAATAACCTCACACACACACACACACACACACACACACACACAAAACATATTAACCCATTCAGGACTAGATCTAAGAACAATCAGGCAGGGGTCTATTGAGAATGCATGTAAAAAAAAGCAAAAACAAAACACAAACCTTAAAGAGTTTTGAGAGACTATGAGAACCCTGAATAGTACATGTAACATGATAGCGTATCCCAGAATGCATGCTTTCATGTACTCATGTCTGCGCTCATGTCATCAGTCTGTGTTATCTAAAGTAGATAGCGAACTAGCGAGGACAGATCTATACAAAATTGTTTGCCTTCCCTTCTCAAATTGCTACAAACTGCATAACAAACTAACCTTTTCTCATCATACTGTAAGCCAGAATTTCACCCACACATTCTTTAAACTAACCTTGCCCATTTCTGGGCAAGATGTTTTTTTGTTTTAATGTATATGCATTTGTGAAACATAGCCAATAAGGACAGACATCCATCAAACTCACACATGATCATTAAAGCCTCATCAATTACATCCTCATTAAAACAACTAAGCTGCAACAGCAGTCTACACTTAACTTTTGCAGCATGTTTTGTACCCCTTAAAATACTCAGTCAATGTAGAATGTATGCAAAATACACAAACCTCCTAAGAGTTTTGAGACACGGTCAGAACCCAAAATACATGTAACATAATAGTGCATTCCTAAATTGCATGCTTTCATGTACTCATGTCTGCGCTCATATCATTAGGCGGTGTTGTCTAAAGTAGATAGCGAACTAGCGAGGCCACATCTGTACCCAATCAACTATCTCATTGTTCACAATGCTAGAAATTAACCTTGTTTGCCTTGTACGTGGCCCAGTCAGGCAAGTAAAAACAAGATTGTTCAACTTTGAGTGGCCCGGAACCTAAATCTGGTGGCCCCAAACAAAGAAAAACATAACAAATTATGTTCAATTTGGTTGCCCGAACGGGCCAGTAGAATTTAGGATCAATGAAATTTGGTGGCCAGGAGCTAATTTTTAGTGGCCCCTGGCCAGTGGGCCTATGCTAATTTTGAGCACTGGTTCATAGTTCCCCTGCTAAATAAGTTCTCGGGCTGGGGTCTATGCCTGGAGAATACATGTTAAAGAGAATTAAAACAACACAAACCGTGTATGATTTTAAGACACTGTGAGAATCCTGAATATGTAACTCAATACTCAATAAAGTGGTGAATTGATGCTCTAATGTACTTGGGTCTGCGCTCATATGATTAGTCTGTGTTGTCTAAAGTAGATAGCGAACTAGCAGGAAGCAGCTCAGCCATTCCATTGTGACTCGCGTGACATTTATACAAAATTCCACCCTTGTTAAGGTTAAGTACATGAAAACTTTAATTTGCAGACCCGTTATTTTTACATATTTCAATCAATGTATTGACCGTACACATTGTTAAACAGAAATCTTTGATTTTAAGTCATTCTTGTTGGAGATATGTCATTTTTTCTGTTGTGACTCGCGTGACGCGACACTATTGAAGGTTTCTGACCTTACTGTACTTGACTGGATTTTCGTATGAAAGTACTTGTCCCATTTACACCAAATTTTCTGGAGTTCATTTTGAGACATTAGGCAATAATAAGACAAAATTTTATTATCCCTTGACTTTTCTTTTCAAGTCAATCGCCATTTGAAAATGTGACTCGCGTGACACATGATTGTGACTCGCGTGACAAGTGTCATTTGGGACTAAAAGTTGAACCAATTATCATGATTTTATAAAGTAAAATGAGCCAAATTGTTAACATAACATATCATTTATGGTCAGTTACATCACATACATCTTTAAAATGAACAAATTATTTAATCCAAGCTCCGATGCGAGCTCTTGGAACTTTTCCTCTTTTTCCCCCCTTTAAATTAATAGTTCTGGGAATTAGTCTTTCTTTTGCAGCTAATTTTCTTTTTCTTTCTTATTTAACTACTTTAAAATCAAAGTCAAACTTTCCCTTAGGTTTACTTGAATTTTTGGATTTGTGTCCAGAAGTTCTTCTTGAAACTTGAAAGTCACTTTGATGCACTAAGAGTCCCTAATTCTTCTTACAAATAATGTTCATATATATAATCTTTTTTCTGTCTTATCTATCATTGCGATGTCTGATATAAATATAATATTGACTGGCCTTGTGTGGTATATCACGAAAGAACAAGCCAGTCAATATTATTATTATTATACATACTATCCAGAGCAAAACATAAATAAACAAAAACATACATCTTACTCCGTCTTGTTCAGTGAAGAAGACCAATGTATTGAATCTCAAATTACTGATTAAACATTTTCAACCCATGAAGGTCCATTTGCGCGTACTATAGCAGAGGTGCGATTTATGTATTCATACATGTACGTCACAATTAGACACGCGCAAAGCCATTCATACGTAATTAATAAACGCGCGTATGAATTTGCGCACTTCCGCGCTGGATTAAATATCAGTTCCATGGAAGGGTAATATCATCTGATATTGAATGGCAAATACACATTTTGAGAGCTGCATAATACACGTTAGGATAGTAATATCATAACAATATTGAGCGCTATGACTGACAAACCCAAGACGGAAACAAAATACATGTTTTATTGAATTGAAAAACTGGCCTGTGTGTAATAAAAAAACAATTATCAACTGTTTTGTTTTCTTTGAGCAAATTACATCACTTTAGAGTTAAATCAGCTTAGCCCAACAGAAGTTGACAATCCAGATAAAATATAGATTACTTATTGTATGTATTGTATCTCTTTATTTATCAAATAATATAACATTTACCTTTAATGTGATAATTAGAATAATTTACATACATTATTTTAAAGGCAGAGTTCATTTTTTTCAAACAAATTTTCTTATTTTCACAAACTTGTAAAATGTGACTCGTGCGACAACCCTAAAAATCTTAGCATGACTTTGTTCTGGCATTTTTCATAATGAAGGGGTTTACATATGGAAATCTTCTTTGCTGGTATGATTGAGGACCCTAAGATCCTCAAAAGTTATTAATTACAATTCATACAATCTACTACTTTTGAAGAAATTCAAAATATGGACATTTTTTGTGACTCACGTGACACATTTTGAGGGTGTTTTCCAATCTGAAATATTGTCAAGCTGGTAACGTATAAATGTAAAAACCAACTTGATATGGTAAAATGGGTGTAAAATAAGACTTGATACAAAAAATGATGTATCTGCAGATAAAAGAACATGCTTTAAATAGTGTGACTCGTGTGACAAACCTAAGAAACCTTAGCGTGACTCGCGTGACATTATTGTTCTGGTGTTTTTCATAATGAAGGGGTTTACGTATGGAAATCTTCTTTGCTGGTATGATTGGGGACCCTAAGCTCCTTACTATTTATCAACTGCAGTTCATATAATCTACTACTTTTTTAGAAATCTAAAATATGGACATATTTTTGTGACTCGCGTGACACTTTTCGAGGGTGTTTTCAATCTAAAATATTGTCAAGCGGGTCGCATAAAAATGTAAAAACCAACTTGATATGGTAAAATGGGTGTAAAATAATACTAAATACAAAAAATTATGTATCTACAGATAATGAAACATGCTTTAGATGTTGCGATTAAAAAAAGTACAAAATAGGCCTAATTTTTGTAGCAAATTTGATCTCTGTTCTGGGAGGTGTAACTCGGTTATTAGAAGGTGAAAGGTGGTGAAAATTCAGATTTAAACCCTTTGAACATATACCTAGCCAGACATGATTTTTTGTTTTTATTGGTTGAACTTGAAATTTTAAGCCCCGGGTGCCTAGTTACACGGAATGGCTGAGCTATAACAATCGAACTCTCTTATTATGCATAGTAAGTTCCCCTCTCAATCCCCTGCTGAAAGAGTCATATTTTGTAATCAATATTCAATCATCCAAATCCTTATCAACCAACCTTGCAGTTTGATATAAATTCAAACCACATACATTTGCATTTCTGGGACTGGGATCAATATCACTAACATGAAAATAATTGAGTTCCAAAGAAGGTGAAAAGAAATTATTACACTCATAGGCATATCAAAAGGACATGAAAATATACAGGACCTATCTGTATAGTAATGTACCCTGTCTCTGCTGGTATAATCAAGTGCTGTCTTTGTTAGATAGCGAACTAGCAATAACACATTAGTACCAAAATGAGTATCTTTACAATTTGAGGTTCTTTTCTCCACCTCCGTTTATTCATTTCAACACCCTATCCATGTAACCTCATAATTTAATTTATATAATAAGGGAGAAGCTTTGCCAAAGAATCAAAATATTTAAATGTAATTAAAATGTCAAGTATCAACATAGCCCTGATAAAAATACAATGCACAGGCATCACATACATGAACAATTATTGAAAATATACTAAACTATGTATTAAGTATCATGAAGAATCCTATTATAATGTACATAAAGTATCATGTCTGTGTTCATATATATCAGCACATGTTGTCTAAGGTAGATAGCAAACTAGACTTTTATTCATGCTCATCCGCTTTTTCCAAAAAACAACAACAACTACTGATTCACAAGGGGGTGGGGAGCAGTTGACATATCTCTAATTCCCTCTCCAACTCACACCTCAATCCTCTCTAAGGCTAGTTTACTAGGAACAAATCTTGTATATATATGATATGTTACTAAATATAAATCAAAGCTCATTAGAGACAGAGCCTCATCATCCAACATACATGTATGTTCAACATTATCCACAAAAGAGGCTTCCAAATGGGAAAATCCCTACCGAGCATGCTTGACCCGTTCACTACGATATCTCTAATTCCCTCTCCAACCCATACCTCTACCCCCTCTAAGGTTAGTTTGTTAGGAACAAATCTTGTAATAAATGATACGTTACTTAATATAAATCAAAGCTCATTAGAGACAGAGCCTCATCATCCAACATGTTCAACGTTATCCACAAAAGAGGCTTCCAAAAGGGGAAATCCCCACATAACATGCTTAACATCGAACATGAAAACATACAGAGTCCATAACCAAGCCTCCACACTAAACTTTTTCCTGTACTGGCCCATTTGGGCAAGTAAAAAAATACATTTTGATATTTTTACTTGACCCAATATAAATTTTACTTGCCCTCTTACTTCTTGATCAAACACATATGAAATCAAACAATTATTCACTTGCCCGATCGGGTAAGTAAACTAAACAAATAATGAAATTTTACTTGCCCGACACCTTTTTTAACTTGTCCCGGGCAAGCGGGCAAGTGTTAGTGTCGGGCCTTGCCATAACATACACTAAATGTACACAATGTACAACGAACGCTCATAATCAACACACATAGTATATAAAATGCAAATACGAATACAATCAATAAACGTATTGAATGTGTTTCAGTGAATGTCAGTTCTGGGTAGACTGATGACTGTAAGCTTAGGACATCCCACTGTAATCAATAATGTTGTACGTACAACACAATTTTACTAATCATGCCAATGGTATAGCTATAGAGAAGGGGGGGGGGGGTTTAGAAAAAAGGCAAAGATAAAAACAACAAAATGGTAAGTATTAAGAAAAAGTGGCACACCCAACCCCGATTCGGTAAGATCACACTATGCCAATATATTTTGCTACATGTGGCAAGGTACACAGTAAAAACTATCAGAACAAAAGGGTAATAAATCAGGGAATTCATAGAGCATGCATCCTGAACAAATGGGTTTCGCTCACCCCCCCCCCCCCCCCCCTCCTCCCCTTCACCATTCAGTAAGAATATGCTACACCAATGAGCCCTAGCATATAGGGTAGACATAAAAAACAGTAAGAACAAAAGGGTAACAAATAAAATCCCTAGAGCGAATAATAATGTTTGCAATTTATATAGTGCCTTATACGATTGATAATCATCTCTAAATGGTGTTCCCCCTCCTCTCATTTGAGTAATATCACGGTATGCGAATGAATCCCACAACAAGTGGCAGGGTAGACAAAGTGTGAGTCAAGCTTCTATATTTAATCATGACATTCATCCTGAGCAAAGCTGAGTCAGCGATGAAGTCACACCAGTTCACCATCAGATTATTCAGACAAATAACCACACAAATAGTCAGAGATGAGCGATCATGACTATTGTTCATGCACATCTTTTGACAAATAAACACAGATAAGCTATCATCTTTTTCTTTGTGTCTTTAGACACGTAAAACAAACAAATAGTCAGAGATGGGCTATCATCCTTGTGTTAGTATTTTCACACTTAAACAAACAGAGATAAGATGTTATCCCAACCCACTTCTCTCACGTGGTCATGGAGTTGGAATTTGCAATCATATCTGTATCCTGAATACATAAGTTACTCAAAATACATACAGTGATGAGCTTTTTCCTTTTCTTTTGTTACCCCCACTAAACACAGACATACAATGCAGTGACAGGCTTTTGTCTTCTTTTGTAATCCTCTATAGGCATAAGAAGACATAATAATCAACTGTATTCCTTTGTCTCTAGACACACTTACACAAATGATTGGTTTTCACTCCTTTGTTCTCTAACAGCTTTCCAACATATCCCTGCAGGGCATTTGTATCAACCACATTTGCTGCTATAATCATTTTGGTCTACGACAGCTCACTGGGGTAGTACTAAAATAATTTAATTTAATTTGCAATCATCTTTCGTCATATCAACAAAATGAGCTGTATCAGCTTTCTCACATTATCACTGGAGAAATATTGGATATACCACATTTGCTGCTTTTTATCATATTGTTCTACCTACTTTGGCTTACTGGATTATTACTAGTTTCGAGGTTAAAGCTCTTTTTCTTTCATTTGCTATCATCTTTCAACAAATTAACATTTATGAGTTGTATGAGCTTTCTCACATTATCACTAGAGGAATATTAGATCAACCATGTTTGCTGCTTTTTATCCTATTGTTCTACCATCAACAGCTTACTGCATTTAATACTGGGGGATTACTAAAGATGATAGACATTTCCTTTCTTCCAATCTTTGAACAGATAAATAGACGATTTATAATGAGCCCCTTTCAAAGTTTCAGCCCTTTGTTCTACATCAGCTCTCTCCATATCACCGTGGTGGATAAGTGGATAAACCACATAAGCTATGCTCATCCCAATGTTATTCCTACATTGGCTTACTTGAGTTTTATTTAGTTTTTCTTTGACAAATGATTATAATGAGCTGTTTTCAGTCCTTTGTTCTGCAGCAGCTTTGTCACATATCACTGCAGGGCAAGTGGATAAACCACATTTTCTGCTTTTATCCTATTGTTCTACATACATGAGCTTACTGGGGTATCTATACTGAAAAATCATTAGCATTTTTTTCCCCTTTTGTATTTGATATTATCTTTCGAGAAATGATCATAATGACTTGTTTTCAGTCCTTTGTTCTACTGCAGCTTTGTCACATATCACTGCAGGTCATGTGGATAAACCACATTAGCTCTGCTCATCCTTTTGATTATGACAGCTAGCTAAGGACTCAGTAAGAGAAGACGGATCGCCCCTATATCCTAAAAAAATATAGGGTTAATTATTTTGCCCCTGGCTAAATGACACGTGTGTCTAATGGAGAGGGGAGATTTAACCCTTCAAATACCATTACCACAATATCATGGGTATTACCTCTATTAACTGTACTTTTATCACTAAAAGAAGATGGGTCATGCTATTTTCTGTGAAATAGAAATGTTTTATTATTAATAGTTAATGGTTAGGCGCTTTATACATCAATAATAATATTTTTATTATTAATCGTTTTGTCCCTGACTACATGGCATGTGTGTCTAATCGACGGATAATCTGTAATTTGTCCGTACCATGTGTACATACTGAGTGCATTGTCTAAATGACCTTTTTCTTCAGTTAGTACTTCGTGTGTTTGAGGGTTAAACCATGGAGGGCAGTGTCAGAGATTTATTGAGTCGATGTCTATGGTGAATGCATGATATACCTAGCGCATATCCTCAATGGGTCACTTTAGTTAATCTGACTTTGTTAATCTTACTCTTAGCGGCCCCCTGTGTATAGCAGCAAACCTGTCTATAGTGGCCACTTGAAGCGTTCCCCTGCAGAGAAAAACAGTGTTACGGAACCTGTCTACAGAGGTCACAAGTCTACATTTGCCAATTTGTACATTTCCCTTGGGTGGTCATTATGAATGCAAATGTTTTAAGTTCAACATTGAGGAAAAAGGAAAACAATAACAAACACCCTTCCCAAATAAAATTACTTGCAGAGTCCATGGGTATCATTAGCAGAGTAGAATTCTCAGCTAGAGTTGATACTGGCAGTGAATAAGTGAATAAGTGGGTATCTCAGCGGTGCTTTCACTTACAGCAAAATAATCACAGCTGGAGGGCAATAAACGACTTAATTTGCCCTGAACATTCGAATGACAGACTCAACTGACTCGTCATAGGCAAACCAGACTGATTAGGTGCACTTATGGGCAATTCCAAGCAAAGCGTCTTGGCATGAATACCACAAATGAGTTCACCCATTTGCAATTTGGGTCCTGCCACTATTCATGTGGCTATTACTGTGGCTAATAGTAGTAGTAGCAGTTTAGTAACCCAAAACAATAATGGGTTCAAAACTACATTATTTGCTGGATTTGAACTCCAAAAAGGTTATTTTTCATTCTAACAAACGCCAAGAACATTTTTTATGGTTTGCTTGGAATTGCCTTTAATGTTTATTTATATGTACTAGCACTAAAGACTGAGTCTCAGATATTGTATGATTGGCTCTATCATAACATTGAACAAAAATGTCTGTAACCTATTATTATTTCTGTCTAATATTTGGGGCATATACAGACCAGACAATTAGTTTTGCATCCATCCATCCTAAAACTGAGAGACTGATAAATAGTCAAAGATTTGGTTTCGAACCAGCAATAACAACTACATGACCATACATTATCCTGTTGAGAAAATGTTTACATAACAGGTATTCTCCAGAGCCCATTCTCCAAAGTCTATTTAAATTGCAACCCTAAGTATATGATAAGCCAGAAACCTACCTCATAATGCATATATATATCCCAGCCTTGACAGGTCTATTTTAACACAACCAATGGAAAGGTTAATAATGGGGAGATTCTGGGCTAGAAAGGGCTTTTTAAACGCATCCTTAGTTAATCAAACTGCAGAGGGAAAGTGCCTGCATCAATCTTTATAATCGGCAGAGACAAGACATATCATAGGCCCTGCAGATTTCATGAGAGAAAATCCCACGAGTCGCCAAAGAGCGATGGTAATAATTTGGAGGTGCCAGATGAGGACTTGACTATGACCTATTCATTACAGAAGGAACAAGCATACATGAACCACAGGGTTTTTTAAAATAAAAAGCTACACAGTCATATCACCAGGGTGAAGGGGTGAGGGATGGTGGGGTAAGAGGGGTGAAGGGGTAAATGAGTGGTGGAGTAAAAATGTGGAGTTATATGGTGTTGGGGTGAAGGGAGATGGATGGGGTGGTGGAGGAAAAGGGTGGTGGGGTGACTGAAGGGGTGATGGGGTAGTAGGGATATGGAGTGAAGCGGTAGTTAAGTTGGGTGAAGGGGTAGTGGGGTGAGGGTTAGTGTGAAGGGGTAGTGGGGTGAGGGTTAGTGTGAAAGGGTAATTGGGTGAGGGTTAGTGTGACGGGGTAGTGGGGTGAGGATTAGTGTGAAGGGGTAGTGGGGTGAGGGTTAGTGTGAAGGGGTAGTGGGGTGGGGTTAGTGTGAAGGGGTAGTGGGGTGAGGGTTAGTGTGAAGGGGTAGTGGGGTGAGGGTTAGTGTGAAGGGGTAGTGGGGTGGGGTTAGTGTGAAGGGGTAGTGGGGTGAGGGTTAGTGTGAAGGGGTAGTGGGGTGAGGGTTAGTGTGAAGGGGTAGTGGGGTGAGGATTAGTGTGAAGGGGTAGTGGGGTGGGGTTAGTGTGAAGGGGTAGTGGGGTGAGGGTTAGTGTGAAGGGGTAGTGGGGTGAGGGTTAGTGTGAAGGGGTAGTGGGGTGAGGGTTAGTGTGAAGGGGTAGTGGGGTGAGGGTTAGTGTGAAGGGGTAGTGGGGTGAGGGTTAGTGTGAAGGGGTAGTGGGGTGGGGTTAGTGTGAAGGGGTAGTGGGGTGAGGGTTAGTGTGAAGGGGTAGTGGGGTGAGGGTTAGTGTGAAGGGGTAGTGGGGTGAGGGTTAGTGTGAAGGGGTAGTGGGGTGAGGGTTAGTGTGAAGGGGTAGTGGGGTGAGGGTTAGTGTGAAGGGGTAGTGGGGTGAGGGTTAGTGTGAAGGGGTAGTGGGGTGAGGGTTAGTGTGAAGGGGTAGTGGGGTGGGGTTAGTGTGAAGGGGTAGTGGGGTGAGGGTTAGTGTGAAGGGGTAATTGGGCGAAGGGGTAATTGGGAAAAGGGGTAATTGGGAAAAGGGGTAATTGGGAAAAGGGGTAATTGGGAAAAGGGGTAATGGGGTAGTGGGGTGTCCGGATGGAGGAATCTTAGGGTGGCCAGGTGGTGGGTTCAAGCATAGTGGGATGGTGGGGTGAAGGGGTGATGGGGTGAAGGGGTACTTGGTTTATGGTAACTGTTTTGGGAACGGAAGAATGAAATGAGTTTTGATTTTTCAAATGTCTCCCTAATTATAAAGATATTTAAGATTTACATTCGAAAGCATCTATGGACACTTTCTACCGTAGTCAAGTGTATCCAAATTTGGATACTTCAAGCAAAAGATCAGGATATAATCAGACATTGATTGTATCTGTTTTCACTAGGTGAACATTATTCTTTTTCTATGAAACCTTTTGGGCAAAAATATAAAGTTAATGGATCATTAGAAGGGGCAGGAAGTCTTAAAATGCTTTATGAAGTAGAAGCTTTGCACAGATTTCTGCTCAAAGGCCTCAGTAATAAGATACTACCAACTATAGGTATGTGTGAAAATGCACATTTGTAATGTATGTTTCAGCAGACTTCCAGAATGAGTCAGAGCCCTACAGCTACAGCTGTCTAGCTTTCGAAATGGCTAGTCTTTGCCTGTAGACGCCGGTAAAACTAAACTCTGTGAAATCGACATTGGCAATTATAATAATAATAATCATGCACTTCTGCTTTATATTCAAATGATATAAGAATCTGCACTAAGCTGTTAGTTTGACATGAGGGATTAGAAAATGCGGTGGTGCTGTCGCAGTCGTAAATATGGGCACTTGTCCAAAGTTTATTAGTGAATTTAAAGACATAACCATCAGAAGCTGCTTATTTCTAATACGTAAAATGATCCTTTCTGAACAATTTATTTAGATTTTTAGGAATTATATGTATTAACATTTTAACTTATCTATCCTTCATAAATAATATCCTAATTTATGTTGCAGAAGTAAACTATTGAGAATGAAGATCTCTGTGGTTATTATAAATAATATCATTAAATTAATGACAAAAATCAAAATGTAAAAAGTTTGATCACACACTCTATGCTGGCATAGATACAGAGAAAGGTTAGACAGGGTTAGAAAAGGGACTGTAGGCAAAAAGGCTCCAAGGCTGCAAAAACATTTCTAATCCAAAAACATCTTAAAGGACAAAAAACATGGATGAAAATAAGGAAAATAGTCAAACGTGTTCATTTATATAACAAGGCATATTAAACTCCTTTATGTTTAGCACAAATTGCTCGTAAATTTAACTAAACCCCTCACAAAAAGTTCTGCAATTCAAGTTTGAGCATTGATATTTATTTTGTTATGAAATGATCCTACTCGAATTTGATATAATTGACAAGCCTGTTTATTCCCCTTTACATCGATGCCTCATTTGTAATGATTATGTAATTATGGAATGTGAAGTAGACCTGACTATGGTGCCGTGTCAAAAGCGAAATGTCGCAAAATACAACGTTATGGTCAATGTAAATTATTAATTTGTTTGGAGATTTACGTGTGTTTTGAATGGTCACACAATTTGATGCATTTTGCAACATTTCAATCTTGACTTGGCCCCATATTTAGGTGAAATGCACATTCCATAATTACATAACTATTACAAATGGGGTATCAATGTAAAGAGGAATAAACAGGCTTTTCAATAAACCACATTTATGTAAGATAATATTAATATAGGGACGAGAGATATGGACACTCAAACTTGAATTGCGGAACTTTTTGTGAGTGGTTTAGAATAAAATTAGTTGAAAGTAATAATAATAATTCTATATTTATAATGCGCCCATATCTGTCAGCAGACACTTGAGGCACACAATTATCATTATTACCCTTGACCATCTGGGCACATTAACCCCTTCCCTTTGAGATTCTAAAATCCCCATAGACTTTGTACATAGTCCACCCGGTCCCCGTAGGCAAGGGGTTAAGAGGTGGATTCTAAAAATAATCCTACAAAACATTGATTAAATTTAAACATGCATATTCTGATGAAGTAATAATAATTGGAGGAGTTCCTTGAAAAAGAAAAAAAATGTATTTATATATCTAAAAAATGAATACGCCGACATATAAAATACAATAGACACGTTACAAGGGTAAATGAAAGTAGAAAAGCTGTAAAGCAGTAACAATATTTGAAGAGAGATAGAAAAAACATAGCGGTGAATAAAAAAAACAAGGTGAAAAGCCCTAACAAAAGAGGTATTAATGTGTATTTCTGTAGCAAGACTTATCAACCTATTGTTAGGACAGAACGTGAGAAATCCAAGGCTGCGATCAAAGGAAAATTCAGCCATGAATAATAAAAAGAAATTGTCTCTTTCAACTGCTTTAACGCCATGATTAAATTCTGAAAAGAAGCAACCCAAACATAATGAAATAAGGGTGTTCTGAATTATAAATTGAAGAGGACTTAATGCATAGGGAAAATGCAGTAACTTGTTTGGAAATTTGATGAAGAATCTAAACTGGAGGAAATATTATACTCAAGTCATAGACTTATATGTTGTAAGTCTATGACCAAGTTAACCCATGCAAGACTTGCCTCGAAAGGTCTAGGGTATATGGAAATGCATTAGTGAAAGTGGATAATCTTAGAATGCGTTACACGATCAGTATAAAAAGTAAGTTATTTTTTTAACTAAAATGCCTGTCGAAAAAATGCAAGATGTTAAAGTATTTAAATGTAAAATTTGTTTTTGTTCAATGTTCGGTGCATACATTTCTTAAAAGCTAAAATTATTTGCCCCAAACCTGATCAAGCATGAAATTGAGTTCTATGCAAAAAATTATATAAAATTTGGTCAATGCTCGACTTGAATAGTTCCTCCGCAATTTTTCAACAATAGTAAGAATGCAGGGATAAATTACTAGGCAAATACCACAAATACCAAAGACTTGATTGGATTTTACGACTAAAGAAATAGAGCATAGAGAGATGGGGTTTAAATGATAACAATGTCATTCTACGTTCAATCATAAGTCAACAGAGTTTAATGGGATACAATTGTTGCCAAATTATGTATTGAGGAAAATTACAATTTAACGAGATGCAATGTTTTTGAAAATTAGCTACCCGAAAATGACCATTACATTTATTAATAAAGCACACACATATTTGTCAAGTCAACATATCTAATACTTCTAGATGGATGAGTGCTTTGTGATTTATGGTTGAATATTTGCATTATTCATCAATCGCTCTACGAACTTGAGGGATATCCAGCGTCCCCGTTTTTAACTCTGGCTCAAACACACGTGCACGTGCACTGACACTCACACCCACGTCCCACGCACGCAGGCACACATATACCTACAAACAGATATGTACAGTACATATGCATATCATCACCTTTAAATGATTGTCATATCAAATTTGTAAGTTTTATCACTGGAATACCCATTTATGACTGTTATTATTTTTGCAGCATCGTCATCATCATCATCATCGTCATCGTCGTCATTGATATCAAAGGCCAATAGTTGTTATTCTTGTATTCTGAGTTTATTCATGAATGCATTATTGGGAGGGGAGGTACTAGGCTACTTGCTCATCAACTTTTTTCAATACAATATGCTATTGAGTGTTCCTAAAAAATGCTGCGGTGCGATAAGTCTGAGCCTCATCTTCTAAGTTCTGGTGGTGTATGCTGGTCTTCTCCACACTGATCTGTACAACCACACGGTCAAAGTCTTCCTCTTTTTCTCTTTGTATAAATGTGCAGGTAGAGGAGGAAGGGGCCCATAAACTCCTCATCACGATTTGCTACTGAATATGTCTTGAAATAATGTGCTCATACCTGCGGAGAGACTAGTTTTAGCCTCATCTTCTGGTGCTGAATGCTGGTCTTCTCCATACTGATCTGTACAACCACATGGTCAAAGGCACGAAGCTTCACATCACCCGCATTCTGGCTCGGTTCCTGGTGATTAAAGTAAATTTACATGCATGTTAAAGAAAAACTAGCTATAAAGGGACTCAAGTAGGAGTGTAGGACAAATACACAAATAAACAAATCTAGATTAAAGGGACTTAGTAACATTGTCCAAATCCTCAAAATAAAATTGTAATTCTAGCGGTTCCTTTATACCTTGTTGTATTCGTATTAACAATAAAATCATGGGACAGCTTTCGGTTTTTCAAATTTCCCTTTCATTACAAAGATATGTATGATTGAAGTATTTAGATAAGAAAATCTCCGGGCGAGATTTTCATCCCTGTACAAAGTGAATGCAGTGAGTTGGTGAATATCACCCAATATCACTTTGCATTTTCGCTCATTACTTGGCCATACATTGTCCATTTGACCTGAAATTTTCACACAATACCCTGAGGACATATGAGATAACAACAGTATACATTGCATCAACCATTCATCAGTTTTTGCACATCTCAACAAAGTTACTAGATCCCTTTAATCAGAACAGTGAAATGAATAGTGACAAATGTGCATTCCCTGCATTTAACTCCTTGATTGCCAAGCTCGCATTTTTGAGAGTTACAATACACACAAATGCCATAGAGCATTCAAATCCCTGGCACGTTAAGAGTTAAACAAAGTTTAGTTTGACTTTAAAATCATACATGTGCCCTTTCAAATATTACACTTAGTTTTTCATTACCTCACAAATTAATTATTTTTGAAGCGCCCCCTAAACCCAAACTGTACTATCCCTTTAAGGACTATGGCCAGTGATCTGATATCAAACCCTGAAGGGATGGCAAATGAAATGCATGAATTTATCACCATTACAAGCAACATCACAAATTTCATTTCATTTCATTTCATTTTATTCCACATTCTGCATTAAAAACAACAAATACAATGAATAAAATTGATTCAAGATTACAACTACAACAACAAACACAGATAAAAACTAGGTTCACAAACAAACAAAAAGGAGAGAATTCTACTAGACAAACAATAAATGAGAATGTGGGGGATTACCAAAAAGCCAGAGGCTTATCGAGGGTAAATCCCCATTATGGCCTAGCGGTTGAGAGAGAGAAGGGAAGAAAAAAGCGAGTAAGAGGAGAAAGGGAGACATGTATATTTAACACTTAGTAAAAGAAATTTAAAATTCTACACATGTTTGTTACTAAGTTTCACATGACAATAAAAACTGTTTATATTTGTGCTTAAAATTCAATAAAGTTGGGCATTCTCTAATTTCAATTGGTATATCATTCCAGCATTTTGTTCCAATAAAAATAATGGTTGTGCGTGAAAAATTATATTTACATAATGGTACGTGCACATTTCCCTGTGTTCTAGTATTATGATAATGAATTGCACTATTAAGTTTAAAAATGTCATTAAAAACTGATGGAAGTGTTCCTTTAAAAAATGAATACATAAAAATTGCCACCTGCAGCTGATTTAATTGGGTTACCGTTAAAATATTACATTTCTTAAAAAGAGGAGCACTGTGTGAAAGAGGTTGTGCATTGCACATGAGTCTAACTGCACGCTTCTGTAATACATGAAGTCTATTAATCGATATTATTGCACATTTTCCCCATATAATATTGCAGTAAGATAAATATGGTAAAATCATAGTATCATATAACATCTTAAGTACTTTGAATGGAACAATATCCTTGATACGACTCATGACACCTATGGCTCTTGAAATCTTACACGATATATCATTTACATGTTGTTTCCAAGTTAAATTCGCATCAATCATAATCCCTAAAAATTTAATCTGATTTACCTGTTGTATCCTATGGTTACATATATGAATTTGCAATTGTGTTTCATCTACAAATACATTTTTAGGTTTAAAAATCATATAACAAGTCTTCTCTATATTTACAACTAAACGATTAGCAACAAACCATCGTTGAACATTTTTCATTTCAACATATAGTGTATCATTCAATGTATTAATATTATTACCCGAAATAAAAAGATTGGTATCATCAGCAAACATGATCGAATAGAGATGCTGACTTACATATTGAAAATCATTTACAAATAATAAAAATAGCAGTGGACCAAGAACGGATCCTTGAGGAACACCTGTACTTATATGATGTAAGTTAGATGATTTATGATTAATGCATGTAAATTGTTTACGATTATTAAGATAACTTTTAAACCAATCTAAAATATTACCTCTAATTCCATAATGTTCTAATTTATTCAAAAGTATATTATGATTGATGCAATCGAAAGCTTTTGAAAGATCTAAAAATATTCCAATTAAAAACTGTTTCTTTTCAAAAACATCTGAAAGTTTGTTTGTAAATTCTACAAGAGCCATACTAGTTGAAAAACCACTTCGAAAGCCAAATTGCTTATCATACAAAATATCATGTCTATCAAGGTATTGCATAAGTCTATTGTACATAATTTTCTCAAAAGTCTTTGCAAATACTGATAATAATGAAATTGGTCTATAGTTTGACATTGTAGTTTTACTTCCCTTCTTAAATACTGGTATAACCTTGGCAACTTTGAGTTTATCTGGAAATACTCCACAATCCAATGAAAAATTAAAAATATTGCACAAAGGTTGTAATATAAAACAAATTGATTTCTTAAATACAGCAACATTAATATCATCAAATCCTGGGCTCTTATTAATTTTCAAGGTATTAACAACTTCTAAAATATCAACAAATGTTATAGGGGAAACAAAAATTGAGTTTTGTCTTTTTTCTTTCATAAAATATCTGAAATCATCATTAACATTTGGCATATTTTCAACTAATTTGGTTCCTATTGCACTAAAGTATTGATTAAAATTATCAACAATTTCCTGTTCACCTTCAATAACAACATAATTTTCTATTAATTGTTTACATTGTTCTTTTGCATTATATTTGTTAATTACTTCATTTATGACTTTCCAAGTCTTATTCATATCACCATACACATTGGTAAATTTATTAACATAAAAATCCCTTTTACTCTTTCTAATTTGTGAATTTAAAACATTTCTATATTTCTTATATTTTTCCTCCCTAACAAGAGTAGGGTTTTTAATATATTTTTTATAAAGTGTATGCTTCTTTTTACACATTTTTCGTAAGGAAGAAGTAAACCATGGTTTATTTTGATTCATATTGCCTGTTTTAAGAATTTTCTTAAGAGGAAAACATTCATCATATAATTGCATAAATCTATCAAAGAAAGCATCAAACCTTTGATTCACATCCCTAATTCTATACACAAATGACCAATTCAATTTACTTAGCATCAAACAGAAACGTGCAATAGATTCATCATTAATTGTGCGTTTATAATAAAATGTCTTAGTAGGTTTATTTGAATAATTGAGTATTGCAAATATTGCACAATGGTCACTAAAACCGCTTGTAAAAATACCAGAATATAATATATCATCTGCACTTAAATTAGTAAAAATGTTATCTAAAAGTGTGGCACATTCAGTTGTAATACGGGTAGGTTTTGAAATTAAAGGAATAAAAGAATAAGATGACAATATATCTAAAAAACAATTTATTGAGGTAGTTATATTTAATAAATTAGCATTAAAATCACCAAGTAAAAAACATTGTTTATTTTCATTTAAAACCTGTTGTAAAAATGATTCTAAGTGTTCTAAAAATAATGGCAAAGATTTGTCTGGTGGTCTATAAACTACACTAATAATAAAACTTTTATGTTCATAATTAATTTCAACACATATAGTTTCTATATCATCATTCATTTTCTCAAGATCATAGCGTCTAACACATTGTATATCATTATGTACATAAATGCCAACTCCTCCTCCACGTTTACTTATACGGTTGTTCAAAAAGAGAGAATAATTGGGTAGAGTTAAATTTAAGCCATCATGTTCTTTTAACCACGTTTCTGTTAGGCCAATAAGTGAAAACTTTGAATCAAAACAATCTAAAAATGTACAAATTTCATCATAATTTTTCTTCAGACTTCTACAATTTAAATGTACCATAGATAATTTCTTGGTGTCATTAATATTTACATTTTTATTAAAATCAGCTGGAGTACTATATTTAGAATCATATGGGAATCTTTCAAATGTATTATTCATAAAAAAAAGGCAAGATAGACTATATTTATTGCCAAATATTGGTATTGAGAAAGCATTTGTGTAGACATAGGGTGAATTGAAGAATAAGACATATTCAGATAGATAACAAAAGAAACAGAAGGAACACTTAAATACAAAACAAAACAACAACAAAACTGACACACAAGAATTACTACAACAATATAAAAATGTTTAACTTACGAGACAATATACAATTCAAAACATGTAAATAAATATGAGATGTTCAAGCGTTTAAAAATGTAAAAAAATAATTTAAGCAGCCAGAAGCTTCGTAATGAAGCGATATAATGTTATATTCATGTTCATGTCCATGTTCACGTACCTATCCCCCTCAGGTCGTCATGACTGTGCACCATCTTTTTCATTGTTCCAGTGTTTGTTTTGATCAGGGCAATGATGCGACCGTCGGAGGACCAGGCCGTCTCTACCTTCTCACATTTTTTCGTGTCACTAAGTAGTTTGGCATTTGCGGTCGTGAGGTCCTCTTGTATCGATTTGCGTTGTCCAGCTAGCTTCCGACGATTCCTCATTACTAGCTGCCGTGTCCGGTACGACCCAAACTTGACGATTATGGGCCGTGGTGGTGAGTCTCTGCTTTTAGTTGACGTCTCCGGATTGCGATGTCTGGTAGAGATCCTGTGGCTTCTCTCAATGTCCGCCTTGGTGAGAGGGACCTGCAGGACATCGTTCACCAATGAGATGATGACATCATCGGTGTCCTCTCGATCACTTTCCGCGACCCCAAAGAAGCGCAGACAATTCCGACGTGAGTACTGCTCCTGGGAGTTTGCAGTGTGTTGTAAGGAACGAATAGCATCTTCGTTCGTCTCAGCTTTCCTGGTCACTTGCTGTACCTTGCGATTCGTCTGGTCGCTGCTGACTTCTAGCTCAAGAACTCTGGCTTCTAGCTTTGCTACGGTGGTTTGCAGCTCAGTTAGCCTCTTGTTAACTTCCGTCTCGACCAGCAGGAGAAAGCTTTTGTTTGTCAGGATGTCCTTGATTACTGCTGTGATAATACTCTGGGATGAGTCGTCTGAAGGTTTGTCCTTAGACCTTGTCTTTCTGGGTGAGTTTTGGGGTGCCATAATACCACTATTGCTACAAAGATGTAGCAATACGATATCTTGTATATAACTGGGTAAGGTGAACTGGCTCAGTCAATTCAGGATGGAACAAACGGCTATTCACTTCAGGTTGTCAGTTGTGTTCATGGAAGTCACATGAAAGGCGGGATTAACACTTAACAAAGGATCCACTTCACGCTCTGCCTCATATCCAGTTGTATGAACGGTGGAAAGTGATGCGCCGATGCACGTAGTATAGCAGTTACTGTAATGTTCTTAAAGCCGGTCTTAAAAGTGGGTGTGTGGGACTGAAGTAAGCAGAGTTATAAAAAGTCTCAGTTCACCTGAATATCTGAAGTACAAATTCTCACCAAAACTACTTGAAAATAGTCGAATAAATAGCTCCTGGCTGCTCTTTAGATAGTCTGTAGTTATTTACATGGTGCTGATACCATTTTTCGCAATGTAAAGTCCGTTAATTCAGTTGATATTTAAGAGAGAATAACACACACCATTCTGTTTTCTTGCGATTTAACGATTTTTTTTTTGTTCCATGTGCCGTCAGATATATAATATGAATCATTATCAATCATATGATAACATGTTAGGATCATTTAAAATGACAATTACATATTCACAATTTGATAATAGGTTACCCCTTTAAAAGCATATTTTTATCATGGTACTTATTCAGCCATAAAATTAAAAATATTGACTCTGGCAAGGTTGGAAGAGGGTCAACAATTTAATTCAATACAATTTTACAGGATCAAAGCGCAGTTCTAACAAAGGAATAAACATTTCATGAATAGAAACATATGCTGTCTAATCAAGCATGCAATAGAAAATGCCTTGCAATCAAACGGACAATTGAAGCAATATTTGCTATGTATTTATTGTGGATTCTGCCTGAATATGAGGTGATTTTGCTTCACATCGGTGTTTTCAAAACTGGGGGGGGGGGGGGGGGGGCAGGCCCTAAGCCCAAACCCCAAACATATATATACATGTATGTCTACTATGATTAAAGCCAGCAGACATTAAATCCTGAAACAGGAACATTACCTCATGTGATGTTTGGCAGAGAAAAACAAAAAACAATTGTGGAGACCCTTCAGGAAATCAAACAATGCCATTTTTGGCACTTTTAATTAATATCTGTACCTTTCAAAAATACCTTGGCAACACAAACACCATTTATGACCTTCTCCAGCTAACCAAGATTCCATTTGGACTGTGTGTTTGGAAGGAATATCAAATTAATATATCAGGGGGGTGTTTCCAAAAGATACTAAGTTGAACTTAACTCTAAGTTGGACTTAGAAATTATGGAAAGCTGTCAGTTTCTTTGAAACAATCTTGTAAAATTGATTTTAAAAGGCATAAAATGTTGATTCAAATCATTGATATTTTTTATTATCAAGGGGATTTTATGTTCTTGATGTAAAATTTATGAAAAGTCTAAAATACTTGCATTTTTTATTTTGAATATATTTTATTCCAAAGCTACAAATACAAATGGCTTTCCATAATTTTTAAGTCCAACTTAGAGTTGGAGTTCATCTTAGGATCTTTGTGAAGCACCCCCAGGGAAAAATTAACATTTAATTTTCAGGGGCTTCCTTTCAAGCTTGCCTGCAGAGAAATAACACTCCAAACTTTGATTTGCATTCAACTCTATGCAAATGTTGGGGTGCTTTTTTTTTTTGGGGGGGGGGGGCATTTTGGGAGCGAATTTGCCCCAGAGTCCTCATGTATTTTTCCCCCTGTAATATAATGCCTGATTTGTCTAGCCCCCTAATATGCTTGATAATCATCTGTATGGGCTTTACAATTCATAATTTCCAGACAAGATGATATATGGTTTTTTAATTATGAAATTTTCAAGCAGCTGTCTTGGAGACAAAATGTGACCAGCTATAGCAAAACCCTGCACTTGTCGTTAAAAATCAAAGTGTAGATTGTCATACCATGTGAAAGGCGTCATCACAAGCTTTCATTTCATGCTTTGTTGAGTTTGTTCTAACAAATTGGTCAATAATTGGCGAAGATATGATTGTTTCAATTTTACAATCATATAAGTCTTTTACACACATTATGTGTACTTAAAATGACAATTTCTTCAAAACATGAATTACCGACAAGTGCAGGGTTTTGCTATAGCCGGTCACAAATAGTCCGAAAGGGGTCAAGGGCTACAAGAAACTGTGCCAATATGAGGGCAGATACAATTTGGGAAATCACATCAAAACATGTGTTGTCACATGACATACAAGGTCTATATGACCCCGTTTACAGTGAGAAAAAGGCAGGGCCGGGCCAGGCCCGGGCCAGGCCGCGGCCGAGTTGGCCCCGCAATTTTGTGCGTTTACAGTGCGAGGCCATCAGCCGCGGCCTACATTGTAACCTTCCAATATTTTGTCGTAGTGGCGCTCTGCATGTAAACAAACGATTATTTTGGGGGGCGCGCCGGGGGTCACAGTGTAGATCCGGTCGCGCGCGCGCGGGATATTTCCAATGAATCTTTTCCCCAATTCCCTTTGTTTATGCATGTTAAATGCACGGCGAACTTTCGAATATCACAGCTGCCCGTACCTAATATAATAATTGATTAATCTTTGTTCTACCCTACAACACGAGAATATGGACGAGGAAGATCGACTTCGCCGAAGAAAATACCATGAAAGCGTGGGTTCGATTGTTATGGTACGGCGTCATTATCCTATGACGTAATGATCCTTTCACTTCCGGGGTAACAGTTGGCCCCGCAATTGGCCGCGCAATTGGCCCCGGTGCGTTTACAGTGAGAAAAGGCCGGGCCAGGCCGAGGCCGAGACTACCTCCAGAGCTGGTCCAAATGCGCGGCCAGTTTGGCCTCGCAATTGGCCGCGCAATTGGCCCCGGTGCGTTTACAGTGCGGGGCCAGGCCGCGGCCTGGCCGCGGCCTGGCCTGGCCTTTTGCTCACTGTAAACGGGGTCTATGACACATGACAACAGTTGATGAATAAAGTAGAGAATCACATGTGACATTGTTAACATATCACTTGCCAGGGTGATTTGATACGTTATTGAGCCTAGGAAGGTGAACAAATAAGGCTATTTGATAAGCTGTGCATATGTTTTGTTTTTATCAATGTTAAGATGATATGATAATATGATATGATATGATAATATGATGATATGATATGATAATATATGATATGATATGTTATCAGTCATGTGAGTTATACTTTATGACAGGTTAGAATTTTTAATTTGTATATTGTTAAATTGGCAACATTCAATCCCCATTTTAAAAATGATAATGGCAAAATAACAGAATTGCAAATGTGCAATAACCAGTGGGAAGGGCCTTTTATAATTATTACATCAATCCATTGCCAAATGCCTGTGAAACTTTATCTTGACCGGCCACACAATAATGAGCATGGGACAATTTTTGCTCCTGATATGATCTCAATTTTAAACCCAGATGGAAGAGGTTAATGCAGTATCAGAAAAAAAGAGGAAGGAGAAGTTAAACAAAACAAAATAACAAAAATGAACGAGTCATAACAGGAAAATCAATTGAATTCCTCATATATAAAGAACAGCATTGTCTCCAAAGTTTGCACCCATATTGACTGCACCCTCTTGAAAAACAACTTGAGAGTTGAGAGCCTTAATCATGTTTACAATCACAGTGATTTTGTTGCAGACCTTTCACACAAGAAAAAAGTCTGCAGACCATGATTAGAATCGCGATTCTGGAGACAGTTTCTGTGTACCTGTCAATCAAGCAAGGATGTTGCATGCACTGCATTTGAAGCGAATAAAGAGCCTGCAGCATGTAAGGTCACGTAAGCTCCGCCTCCCAAATTGTGTTTTGGAGGTCAAGCCGTTCACACGAGAGATTCGCACCATGATTTTAGTAAATCGTGATTAGAAAACAACTCCGGACCACGATTAGAGTTTCGCGGTTCGTGAATCTAGTTTGCTTTCACACGGACAAAAAATACCGTGCTTGGAGTGAAAAATGATTCCAATCACGATTTGGCCCGTGTGTGAAAGGGCTCTGAGTCTGGCTAAAGGTTGCTCAAAACAAGGTTACCTTGAATTCAAGTTCCCTCTCGTGATCTATAATGATGTCATGTGGGAAACCCCCTCTAATAAATCCAGACAGGCTCAATGGAAAACAAGCAGCCAATGTACTCCCTGCCACCCCAAGCTTCCCTTTCCCCAGTAAGTTGATTAACCCATTCAATATGTTTTGGTATATCACACATTCCCCAATGACCTCAGCCTCAGTATTTTGCTGACTAGTCCAGGGCTCTGTAACATAAAGATTCACGATTAATCGTACAATCAATCGATATTGATCATAAGATTGCAAATTGGTTGTACAATTGATAAATTGGTCATCCGATTAATTGTACAACCAATTAATTGATCGTAGGATCAATTCATCGTAGGATCAATTCATCAATCGGGCCATTCTTTGAAAAGTGAAACTTTTTCGGAAAAATTGAAGTTTTATTTTTCTGTAGTTTTGTTCCATTTTTGGAATGATCCATGTGTAAAGTTTCATGAAATACATGATTTGAAGTTTAAAATGAAACTTTTTTACTCATTTGCATACATTTACATATTTCAATATTTTTCTAATAATCATAATTCAGAAAATAATCAAGATATCAAAATGATAATTAGCAAGCTCATTCTTCTCACTTTCCTGTACAGGTTGATACCAACTTTGTAAAAATTCAACCTTTCATTCTTTTCTAAACCCGATATTATAAAATTCCCATTTTTCCATTCATATTGTACATGTCACACACGTGACCACCCCAAAATGTCACACACGTGACCAGACGTTGCCACATAATTAAGTACTATAAAAAACAACAGTTTGATATAATTCTCATTCATTGCTATTGTTGTACTCACAAATGTATAGTACTTCTCTGGTAATAAGATGAACATTATAGCTATTCATATTTTAAAGAATTTTCCAAATGAAATTTAGTTATGAAAAAAGCGCTCCGTGCGAAGTCACACACGTGACCCATGCCATTTGACCTCTGACATTGAGTTACGTAATCCTTATAACATCTTTTGTGTTAAGTTTGAAAGACTACATCATATTCAAGTCCATTATGAAGTAAAAATCATTATAGTCTCATACTTACTGAAATATAAGCATCCCATTTCAAAATTGTTCATGTTTTGGGTCACACACGTGACCAAGAATGGCCCAATCAATGATTATCGTGAATCTTAATGTTATGGTCTTTCTAAGCATCAACATTTATTTGAAAAGAAAGAGAACATGAATCACACTTGAGGATTATTCCCCCTTTAGAGATTAACTATAACCCCTTCTTAATTGGGAAAAATAAACCTCACCTCGATGTTACCCGAGCGACTTGTGGATAAGAAACAGTAGGGGGTCAGGTCGTAAAACACGCGGCGAGCCTTCGGACCCATTCTTAATCTAGCATCCACAAAATCCTCACTCGGGTAGGTTACCATAACAACCGCACCTCCCTCATCACGCGAACAGCTGGGGCGACACAGAGTATCGGCGCACGCTGTTTTTTTTGTTCACGGGTAACATTCCGCGCGCGTCTTAATAGACGGTTTATCAGGATGTCATCCGGATGTCGTCAGGACGTTACCACGCTATCACCCTGTCCCAACTTGGGTGAATCTCACCCCAATGTCGTCCGGATGTCGTCCTGATGTTATCCCGATTGGAGCTTCTTAATAGAAACGGTGTAGGATCTCATCCGGACAACATCAGGATGTCACTGCAACTATTTTTTTTTATTAAGAAGGGGTTTATGTTTGACTACTTCATGGTAAATAATCCCTAAAATAGTGATTGAAATTAGCACTAGTCAGCTGGGGAAGAAAAGGGTTAGGGAAGGCGTCAAAATTATACATAGCGGGCAGCAGCGGGATCCCACAGTAGCCCGCGCGTGAACGATGTGCGCGACGCGGTCTCCTGAAATACGTTCTGGCCGCAAGGGAATGATGCGTCATTGCGCGCGAGAACAAAACATGCATTTAATAGCGCGCACTAGCTAGAGGGGACGCCGCGGCCTCCCGCTTGGAACGAATTTCGAGTGCGCGCAATTTAAAACTGTGCGCAAAACCGTTCCAAGCGGGATCCCGTGGTAGGATGGTAGTGATAATTTTGATGCCTCCCCTTAATTTCTGGTATTAAGCCACTTAGCATTTCAGAAAAGGGGAACATAAAAAGAGGAAATGTTGGGAAATATTGACAATTTCCCACCAGAGATCAACTAAGCCTGTTTGCCATCTCAAAGAATATTATTCACTTGTATTAGCCCAATTTCCAAACTGACATTGTGTCTCTGAAATTCAATAAAATGAAAGTCTGTGGAACAATACTTCATCTTCACAAACACAAAGGTGTGACCCCAAATGTGTACCAAAGAAACAAAACCCATCAATTTGTCTTAGATGTGTGTTTACTCTTCCTAAAGATTAGGTAAGTTACTTCTATCAAGATGTAATCTGGGAATCCCCCCATGCCATGTTCAAACACTTTTAAGGAGCAATGAAGGACCGAAATAAATTTAAATCTCGTCTTCCTTATCGACAGCAATTTTGTCAAGAAATGGGTTAATAATCAGTTTTGAAGAATTAACAATTTCCCTAGGATAATGGAACACAAAGCCCATCCGTGGGGAATTCTTCCATAAGCGATTATACAGTCATGTGTACCTATTTCATAATATTAGCCTACATTTTCTGTTCACCACAATGTCTACATTGAGCAAAGACATGGAAATGTCTGAGGTGCAACACTCTTTTCTATTCTAACTATTAAAAATCATAAATCTGATCCCAACTGTGTACCAAAGAAACAAAGGCCATCAACATCTTGACATTTTGTTAAACCTGCCTAAAGATTGTATTAAAGCTCCTTAAATATCATCTGGGAATCCCCCTATTTCATGTTCAAAAAGTGTATTTTCCCATCAGAGAAAACGCAAAATGTTTGACTTCTTTAAAAAAAGTTAGCCTCAAATTCAAGTTCATACATGTATCACTGCAACAAGGCAAAGGTTGAGAACAACAATTGATAACAGTATCAAACCTTTGCACATGAGCGATTAGCGTGGAGGGCTGTGAGACACTTCACCCCACTAATGGGACCCCCAGGCTCGCCCCCCGCCCCCCCCCCCCCCAAAAAAAAAATGAGTAAAAATGAGTAATGATTCTGAATATGTTGGTTCATGAAATAGTGTTCATTTCTATTTGTTTGTTTCAAATACAAACATTCCAGCATTTACATTTTGTAATAATATTTTTTTAAAGAATGTTTCTTATAAGGTTTCCTTTGAAATAACCCTAACACTAACCCTAGTCCCGAAAGTACTCAGGCTGGGGTCTAGGGAGAATGCATGTTATACTAAAAAATCAAACAGTCTTGGATGAACAAAGTTTGAATAAAAACATGTAACTTACATCATCATTGTATGTGAAGAGGTTAGTCTTGACTCCATCCTCCATCTGTTGAACATAGAGGGTGCCTTCCAGTCCGAACTTTGGAATGAAGATCTGTAGAGCATTCTTCCTCACAGCAACCACGTAGCCCTCCTCATCCAAGGTCTTTTCTTTGAAGAAAATCTGAAGAAGAAAAAAGCAAAATGGAAACATCTTCAAGATAACTGCAAATACCTATGATAACCATTATAAATACAATAACTACATAAAGAATATTTTGTGCCTAGAGTGTGTACCCTCCAGTACGAACTGTGGAATGAAGATCTGTAGAGCGTTCTTCCTTACAGCTACCACATACCCCTCCTCATCCAAGACTTTTTCTTTGATAAAAAATAGAAAAGGGTCAAACAATTTATATATTTAAGATTTTTTTGTCATTGGAATGAGCTGTCCAGTTCGAACTTTGGAATGAAGATCTGTAGAGCGTTCTTCCTTACAGCTACCAGAGAAGGAGAGGATGATAAGAAATACCCAGCTTCCCCCCCCCCCCTCCCATCATACGGATCCTCACTCCCTCTTTTCCTCCACATCACTCTGAATCAACCCTGGCAACAGTGTGGGGGGGGGGGGGGGGGGGGGGGGGGGGCACACCTTATGTATTACTTTGTTTTTCAAAAAATCGCCCCTGTTGTTGTTTTTTTATTATTATTGAGGGGCTCGTGTGCCCCCCCCCCCCCCCCCCGCCCCCCTGTAGCTACAACACTACAAACTATCTGGCAACACCTGGCAACACCAAATGCCACAAACCCCTATACAAATTCAGACAATGATGTTCCAGGGACGAACATATTGTCTGATCAGTCTCCAAGGGAGAAGATACACATGTAGGGTAAGGTTACAGACAATGGGCCAGGACAGATGCTTTATCTGGATAAAAACTCACGGAAGGACGAGGAAAGATAAAACTCGCAGAAGGACCAGTACGTGGGCGTAAAACCTCATCATGCACAAACAAAAGAGCGCTTTCTCTCCGCCTTTTCATACCATCTTCATTACCATGGATTTGCAGTGTGTCTGTTAACTCCAGGGCAAATTCCTAATTGGTTCTTGGTGGATTAATATCCTAATAACATTTTAATATTGTTCCACTTTGATTTTTTTTTTTTCAGCCCAAGGCAGTTGAAGAGGCTGTAATATCTAAGATGATTTTTGTTGTCTTAATATGATTATGAAATCTTATGAAATCTTACGAGATCTTATGAAATCTTACGAGATCTTATGAAATACTAAGGTATTTATTACACACACACACAAATGTTGTAAAGTATATTACTCTCTCCATCTCAAGATTCTCATCACATACCCTTTTCATATCTTTCAGAAGCAGTATTAACCTGTTCCTTTTGAGATTTTATAATCCCCGTAGACTTTGTATATAGCTCACCCGGGTCCCGTAAGTCAGACATACAATTCTTCCACACATTTCCCAGTAGCGCATCAAGACAACTTATTAAAATGCAATTTTACAGGCATTAGCATCAAATAAAAGAATGGATAAACATGAGTCCGATTCTATTTTCAACTGATTTAGATCAATCAATATCTTCTCACAACAAAAGTTAGTCAAATTTACAACAGTTTCAGAATTGGTTTACATTTGTTTGAATGTGAAATGGGTATTATTCAATCTTTCTAGCTCAAGGCAATGAAGAAGATGTGAAGCTGCAGAAGAAATTTAATAATGACTGCTTTCTAGAAATATGATACTTACTTTTTTTAATTTATATAATTCTTACTCTTAAAAAATCAGAGCATGCATCTAAAAGTACCTCTTCAGAAACCGGAATATTACTTGTTGACATTTTAAAAGGCTTTTTGTTATGTAATCACACACTAAGATCATAGTGAGGCCATGCATAATATAAAACAATCCCTTCCAGTGCTGACCATATGTCTATGAATAGTCAATACACAATTCAAGTTATGTTATTTAAATAAATCCACTCTATAAAGAATTCTTGCCACCATCTTCAACCCAGTAAAGTGTACTGGTGCATAAAGATTGCCGCCTGGCTGTTGTTTGCAAGAACCGAAGCATACTAGTAGTGTGCATGTGTGAGACTAGATTTGTCAACATTTACCGAGATAGAATGAGAAATATTGCATCCTTACTCAACAACAATCACAGTATTTATCCATAAAGGGAGTGAGACATTAAATGGCCAGAAGAAAACAATTAGTTACAAGCGACAAACACAAATTTAGAGAAATGTACTTGATTTACCAAACCAATCAACTAACTAGCAGGAAAAGTTAGTGCTGAGCGTTGGAACTATATCATTGCAGTTCATACTCGTTCACAGCATCAGGTTATACCCTAAATTTCTCTCTACTCCTTTTCATAAACCAAAACTTCCATTCACTCACAGACAATACTCAAAAGAAGATGGCCTGAAGGGAAACTAAGATGAAAGAATCCCTGTTTATTGGAATTCTATGTTTAAGGATAACCTCGACCCTGATCCCTGGGGGAGGATCAAGTTGATGTTATGTGATATTTACCCTCTTTACACCACAGATCTAACACTGGGAAAGGTACTCTGAAGTAACTCAACATTATCTTGGTTGTGCATATACTTTTTAAAACTGTGTTTTTAAACTCTTAAAAGTTTTTGGTAAGATCATTCATGGTTTATGATCATGAATCTATTTGAATGCATGTCATGGTGAGCCAATCTAATCCACATTGTTACTCTGAACCCAGTTGCATGAAAGGGAATTCCATGCACGGATGAAAGCCTGTGCATGAATGGCCGCCTAAATACCCATGGGTCCCTCAGAAGAAATGCTACCAAGGGAGTGGAGATTGTGCACAAAGTATGTACATTTGACATATTGTTAATGTACATATATTTATCTTATTTACATTGTTTCAATTCAATCATAAGCATCACATAAATTAAATCTTTAGACGATCTCAAATCTTGATATGAAAGATGTAGGAAATAACGTATAACCAGGAGGATCACAGCATGTGAGGTCACCTTATTTAGGTCACAGAGAATGGGGTGGGGTCTACATGTAGGGTGGGGTGGGGTGGGGTCTAGTGTGGGGTGTGGTGGGGCTGGTCTTTGTTATGGTTAGGCTGTCTGAACAAAAGGGACTCTTTCTGAAGTCTTTTTGTTCTTTGTGATGGCCTTCATTACTTATAATGTAGCCACAGTTTCAAACAAATATTTTGTTTGAAGACTTTCAGTGAATGAGCACATTTTATGTGTGTGCTAAAATGTACAACTCATTATTTGGGATCTCACTTTTATGTTTGGTTTGTTTTTGTTCTTTGGTGCAAACTGTGCAAAGACACGCACAAATAAAGAAAACAAATGGCCTTTTTTGTTGTTGAACATTGGTGTGTTAATTGTTATCATTTGTTCAGTAATGTCAAGCCCCAGTTCATCAGCACACAGTGGACTGTTTTTCTTATTGCCTAATTGCACTTGAAATGATTCTATTTATAAGCAACCAGCTTGATTGGGATACAACAGTCAAGTCTTTAGACCTTTGTTTCAACCAAAAAAATACTTTTTTTTTCACGAGGGCGATTTTGAAAATTTTGAGGGAAAAAAACGCCCTCGTGAAATTATTCACGAGGGCTATTTTGGGGCTCACGAGGGCTCTTTTTTTTTTTACATCGTTTTCACTGCTCAAGGGTCTAATAAATGATTATCATGATGTGATCTATCTGATTATGCCATGTTTGGTACGTTTCTGGCGCTTTCCGATCATGCAAAAAGATGTTTAAAAAAAAAAAATTTAATTTAAAAAAAAAAAAATTAATTCTTTTTTTTTTTTTCCCGTGCCGTGGCTCACGGAGGCGATTTTAAAGGTATCGGGGGCGAATCGCCCTTTGCCCCCGTGTATTTTTTTGGTTGCTTTGTTTGGCTGTACTTGAGACATTTTATGGTTGGGTATAAACCTTCTACTAATTTTGCACGATCCTTCATTATAAAAGGCAATACACCATTTGACAAAAGCACTTCTTTCTCAAAAGTTAGAATTTGGTAATAATTCTTTGTTCCCAATATTCAAATGAAGATATTTTAATGATTGAAAATGAGCAAAGAAAAATAGGCTTCACCGGGAATCGAACTGAGACCTCCGGATTGCTAGACCGGTGCTCAACCATTGAGCCACAAAGACCCTTGAATGGGGGACGTTCCCAACTTCCCATGAAACCCTTTTCATTGCTTGATTAAAGATATATTAGCGGTTTGAAGGGCAGCATTTCTGCAATTTTCTGTGAAACAAAGAGCATTTAAACACTGTTAATTATGCGTAAATCCTTCATTTTTGTGAAACAATATAATTAACTTCTAAACTCTGCCTTTAAGTACATTTGGCATCAGCCCAGGATCTCCTTACTCAACAATAAATTGGCTGGTACATGTATAATCTCAAAACCATAACAAGCACATTACATACATGTACAATGTATGTCTCTCACAATATATCGTATAAAAGAAGGCAGACATTATTTGAGTAATGTCTGAGGCACACAACACAATATAGCCAAGACGCCCACTCGGCCAATCCCATTTCTGAGTGCAAATTTGTGCTCCTAAAATCTATGTATTTCTTTAGCCTGTGGTATAGCACAGTTTTCTTTGTGTTTTGGCCTATGGTGAGAGACGAATGGAATGGGTTTTGATTTGTGAAAATTCTTCATAATTATGGAGATATACTCCTATATTAATATGAAGTGTTCTAGGGAGGTTCTAGCGATGCTTCTCTTTTGTAGCCAAAATCAATGAGCAAAAGGTGATAAAATCTGATATAAATTTCTACTTTTTGCCAGATCAACAGCGTTCCTTTTCTATGAAACTATTTACATCATTCAAAGGAAACTTACAATGATATTAGTAAATGATTGAACAAATCTTATGGAGTTAATGGGTCACTTTAACAAGAAATGCAATGCTAGACAACAATGGAACTACATGTATATTACACACTCTACTTCGGGGCATAATAGAAATATTAATTACACAAATATGAATGCAAACAGAGGCTTGGAAGTTAAACAAACAGGGTTCTCATATTACTTTTTATTTTATATCCAGTTAACCTGTTCTCTACCAGATTTTGCAATTTTCATAGAGTTCATACAGGGTTCTCATATTACTTTGTATTTTATAATATACTGTTAACATGTTCTCTACCAGATTTTGCTATTTCCATAGAGTTCATACAGGGTTATCATATTACTTTGTATTCTATATGATACAGCTAACAGGTTCTCTACCATATTTTGCAATTTCCATACAGTTCATACAAGTCCCACCATGCTCCTGTAAGCAATGGGGTTAAAAGGTAGTAAATTAATATTATTTTAGCTTCCCAGTACATGTTTTATTTTGATGAAGAACTTGCTAGAAACCAAAATTCAAATCTTTCATATAATACAAATAATACTAATAATGCCAAATTTATAATGGACATATCAGGTGTTTCTCTATGTACTGTATGACAGGGAAAGAAAGAGAACGGTTCAGCAAAACTTGGTGTCTGGCAAATAAAATTTCATAAATTGTCTAGTTTGCTTGCCCGATCGGGCAACTAAATAATTGTTTAACTACGAGAGAACAATGTCATTTCATGTGTCAGTCTTATCTAGAAGTTAAAGAGGGCAAGTAAATTTTATATTGGGGAAGTAAAATGTCAAAATTTATGATTTTACTTGCCTGAACGGGCCAGTACAGAAAAATATTAGTGTGGAGGCTTGACTTATGTTTGTACCCCTACTTGTGTAAAATACATTCACAGGGATAGTAATATACATGTACACAATACAACTGTTGGGCGTATGGGTTGGTGTGTACCAGCTATTACCATGCCTAGGTTACTCTGAAGAATAACAGAACCATGCTGTGATCGACTTTAGTAAATCTGATTGTGCAAATGAGGTGAAGCGTTGGTTCTGTTGTTGAAATGTCATGGATTGCCAGTCATAAACCCCAATTCCAACCCCAAATCACCAACAAATCTCAGATATTCAAAGAAAAGACGCTACCCTATTGATATTCCCTCTTTGAATGCGTCATCGACTCATCGTTGTTATGACGTGGAACTTGGCCCTCTTGAGCAGGTATACGTGTTTATTAGCCCGTTCAGGACTGACTGATTTTGCTATAACATGACTGTATTCTCCATGGACCCAAGCCAGAGTATTTTCGGGACCAGTCCTGAATGGGTTAGAATAGATACATTCAAACCCGTCTTCATGGCCATCTGTCTATATAGACTTAGCCAACCTGCCTGTTGTGGCCACCAAAATGTAAGGTTATGGAACCTGTATAGCTCTAGGTCACCTTTCTACAGTGGTCACTTTTCTTGTTTCCCAACCTACCAACCTGTCTACAGTGGCCACCAAAATGAATGAATGTAGAGAAGAAAAAGTCAAATTTCTAAAGTGGTCACTTGTCTCGTTTCACTACCTACCAACTTGACTATAGTGGCCATCAAAATGAATCCCATGCAGAGAAAATCAATATCATGGAACCTGTCTATAAAGGTCACCTTTCCATAATGGTTACTTGTCTTGTTTAGGTGGTCTCAAACTCTCTAAACAGTTTTCACTGTATTGCCAACACACTTCATGTAAATTTACATTGTGTAATTCTATGGTATTCCCCTTCATTTTGAACATCTCACAATTTCCAATGAACTTTACAGATCTATAAAAACATATAAGACTGCATAATTCCATTTCCGCTACTAAATCCACTGACATTGCCTAAGATGGGAACCCCACTCTATTTATGGGGATTTCAAAATCTTAGTAGGGAACAGTAACGTTAATACAAGCTTTTGAGGTTGGGTAGAGCACCTAGATTAAACACTCACTCTAACTCTAATGAATAATTCATCATCTATCAGCAGGTAATCCTTAAAAATAGTGGAAAAACTTTATTGGCATTAGATTAGGAAACTGCTTTTTCTAGTTCCATACGTCATACCACTTTTGGAGTTAGACAAAGTATGCAAATTCAATGGGTGTGTCTCATTTAGTGGCATTAACTTGCAATTAACTTTATAAGAGCCCAGAAAACTTAAGAGCAGCCATAACTAAACTTAAGAGTCCAAAACTAAACCTGAAATCTTTTCTGTCCTTCATTCAATAGCTTTATTTCATTTAGCTTTATTCCATTGAGTGCCCTTTGTTACTCACTCCATTGTTCAATCTCCAAATCCTAAAATTTGTCTATGTGCCTCTCAAGTCCCCTTGAGGACAAATTTATTTTCAAATTCAATGTTCTTTGACCCGAAGCCAAGATATCTCAGACACCGCCCTCAACAAGATATTGGTGATTTGATCAGACAGAGAAAGTGAAAGAACTGGTGTGTGTTGGTGCAAAAATAACAAGTTCATTACTAATCATGAAATTATAGAAATCAAAAGGCAATAATAAAAAAGGAGTGTTGGGAACGAACCAAATTGCATGCATTTAAAGGGATAGTTGAGTTTTGGTCAAACAGAATTTTAGTAACCAAAACATGCACAATTACATTACAAACTAATAGTTATAACTCCACCATGCTCGAAAGGAATGAAAAATCACAAATGACTAAGAAAAAGCCTGTTATCATTTTTAAAAAGGCCGTTAAAACTCAAGAGGGTGCTCTCTAAAAACTGATAAAATACTGTGCATGTGATGTTTTGTTGAAATAGTGATTGGATAGAGAGACAATCAACAACTATTTAGAAACCTCTTTTGTGAATTTTTTAAAAGAGGAAGCATTTAAAAAAAATAATTGATGGCTGGTTCAAAATTTTCAAATAATTGTGGGGCCCCACAATTATTACAAATCGTTATGTTTATGGATATTTCAGCCATTTCTGAAACGATTTTGATAAAATAAAGTTTATTCTGTCATTAAAATTGTATGCTCTTTCAAATTTGACATTCAGTTTTTCATTATCTCACGCACAAATAATTTTGTGTAGCACCCTCTATACCAAAACTCAATTATCCCTTTAACTCACAAATACAAAACAAAAGAAAATAGGAAAACAAAAAAATACAAAGAGAGAGCAAAATAACATTTAAGAGTTTCAGGGAGCAAAAGAGTTTGAGACTGCACAGATTCAACTCACAAGTACAGAACAAAATCACACATTCACAATACAGAAATAGTGAAACTAAAGCGAAATACCAAATAAAGGCAGTCTTTGGGAGCAAACAAAATTGTGACTGCTCAGATTTGAATCACAAATACAAGTTCATCAGAGAGGTTCAATGTAAAGTAAGCAAAATGCCAAGTAAAGAGATTCTTAGCCTGTAAAAAGGATTGAGACTACACAGATTTAGCTAACACTTTATACTATACACATACAAAGTGCACTGAGGTTTCATACAACAGGCTACAATGCACAAATCAATACGGCCAATCCGCCGGACGTTCATTAATAGGATCTTGGGAATCAGTCGTGTGAAAGGTTTAACAGATCTCCATTCGAAAGTCACATATTGATTTCTATATTGATCCACGTAACTCACACACATAACAAAAACTGTTTTGTGGAAGCATACAAGGTCAAATTTGTATTTTTCATTTAGCGATATTGAATGCCGCCCTAGAGGTTGTGGTATTCCATATGTTGCACATTGATTTTCCTTCAGAAATTTTACTTATTATGCATACTCCTTTTGCCACATTACTGCATTAAATAAAATTATTAACAAACATATAAATATATATAATACTTACAAAATTAATATAAAAATAAGTAACAAACTAATAAAAATGAATATTGATCTATTTGACATGCTTAGTTAGAAATACAAATGCCATCACTTGAACATCATTTTCACCAGAAGCTGATTAATAAAAGGAAATCATTAAAATCAAACTATTATCTGTATTAATTTTATATTTTTTGTAAATATAGTTTCATGCATGAATATTAATTATTACCATTGCCCTCTTAAACCATGGATTTTATCAGTGGAGTCCTAATAAAATCCATGCAGCAAACCCGGCTTACCATGAATATTTATGTGCAAAACACTTACTCTAGATACTATAAAAATCATGGCAAAAATATTTGTGATATACTTGCAATTAACGTGACGCTATATCACTTGAACTCAGCTTCAGAATTAATCAAAATACCAAGAAGTGACCTTCTACTAGGCTTTTAAAGAACTGGGACATGCCCCAGTTTACAATGTCTGCATATTGTCGGTAGTAAAAAGAATAACTTTAATAACTGACAAGACGCCACAACAACCTATTAAAAATCCAAATTACCATCTACATCTAAAACAGATATCAAGATTAATGGAACCAACCATGGCCATCGCTGTATTACAGATTAAGCCTTTAAAAACATCAAATGGAAAAATAAGAAATCCATTAGATAATTAGATAATTAATTTGTATTGATTATCATTTTGTTTCTGTTTATGTAAATTTCTTTCCGGTGTTTGTGTCTGTGTTTTTGTTTTGGTGGATTTGATATCAACAACAACAAATTATGGATACAGAGAGTTAAAATTGCACCCCAAACAAAATTTCACTGGGCCTGAGGCAGCTCCATAAGTACAGTAACCCTCTCCATCCCCCCCCCCCCCCCCACAAAAAAAAACATTACACCATGGCTGCAGCTTTCATGTGATATGTGCATGATAAATACAACATTATTATTATTATCAAAGAAGATGCACTGTCACTATCCATTTTTTCTGAAACAGCAGTAGGCACCCAAATATATAAATATACACATTTCGATCTCTGATATGATATGAAATATGAATATGTACATTAATTACATACATGTATCACATAAAATTAATCATATCACACAAAAAAGGACAATATTACAATTGGTTTGAATTCATATTTGTAAAAGTTATTCTCTATGGATACCGAGTTTTCAGTTTTATAGCCATACAACACAACAATGTTAAAATAGTATCAATCATTGCTTGAATGATGACAGAGCCAACTTTATCCCTAGTGGCTTAGTACTAAAAAAAATGCATAAAACAAAGTCCAAATTTAATCAACTCGGATGAAAAAACACTGATTTCTCCCTCATTCCAAATTTGGCTTTCTCTCTATTAATACAACAAATATTATATTCTATTCTAAATACAAGTGCTAAATGCTACCCAAAACAAGTGATCCAGTGAGTGAACATAATTTCAGTATATCAAGAATAATAGTCTATCCCTAAGGCCCTGTTTGCCATAAACGCATCATCCAGGGACGAACGATGTAAAGCCGCCTTCAAGATGCCGCATACGCGTACGACACGCCACGTGTTCACGGCTGATTTAGCCAATCATCTCGCATGACACGATAGCCTGGCTAATGCGGCAGAAGACTTTTAAATCCCGGAGATGCACAATGAAATTGAGTTGATATGGGGAGATGAAAAGAGATGGAAGGGCATGAGACAGAAGAAAAAGATATGAAAGCACAACAGATATAAAACGAGCCTCCACACTAACTTTTTTTTTACTTTCCGGCCCGTATGGGCAAGTAAAATCATAAATATTCAAATTTGACTTGCCCAAACAGACCATTTACTTGCCCGCTTACTTCTAGATGAGATTAACATGTAAGGAATTACATTCTACTCTTGCTGTTGAAGAGAAAGTAAGTTGCCTGATTGGGCAAGCAAACTAGACAAATTGTGAAATTGCACTTGCCCAGCAACAATTTTTGCTTGCCCCGGGCAAACGGGCTAGTGCTAGTGTCGAGCCCTATATAAAATATACAAAGGCAGTGAAAAGGCAGAGAAGAAGATACACAGTCAAACCTGTGTATAGTGACTACCTTAGGGGACCAAGAACGGTGTCCTCTGTAGGAAGGTGACCTCTACATTCAGGTTCCAGAACATTGTTAATGTCTAGTGCTAATTTCAAGCCCAGCAGGGGAGTATCAGGGTGGTCATATCATAACAAGTGAAAGGGCACCGCAACATGGTACAATTTTCTATTTTATAACGAGCATTGAATAGAAATGAGCCTGCAGATAAGTAACGTTCAAGTTTAATTCCATTACTGATTATAAGGGACTTGAGTCCATATGGTTCTGGTAATCGGGTGAGTTCACCATCTTCGCTAGCTGAATACAAAATTTTAAAAAGATATATTTTATAGTTCTAAGCGAAGTAGTGAAAGAAATGTGTATCAAAATGGCTTTGCATTTTATGATCTATATTAAAGGAAATATGATTTTGGCTCATACGCATATCAGATTGCACCCATTCAGCATTTCAAAATAGAAAGACTTAATCAAGAATAAATTATGCGCTTGAATTTAAAAACTCCAAGCATTTGAAAATGCTGAATATGGGATGTAAAAAGAAAAGTTGATAAAACCATCTGAAACGCGCCCCTAGATCTACGTCTCAAGCATCTTCCCCTTGTCAATGTTATTTGTTCACAACTAACGATGAGTAGTTGTGGAACATCTGCTAACTGAATATTGATTATATACCACATTTATATCAGAACTGTTTCACTTTCGTATGTATTTCATAGCGAGCTAGAAAGCTAGAACAAAGGGATGTTTTGTGGTTGACAGGAGAGGGAGAGATAAAGTTTGATGGGAATAACAGGAAGATGCTCCAAATTCCTTTTTGATGAACTGCCCAATAAACTGTCATCCACCAGTGCAATTACATCTGGCAGCATCTGATAATTGCATTCACCAATGCCAAAAGTCACATTTATCTGTCAAACAGACTAGCAAAGGGTAGATGTTACCCTTTTCAAATCAAAGCTGTAAGTTTGAACTGTTTCTGAAGTGGTGCAATATCTGGTTTGTACCCTGTTCCAGGGCCCTATGACATGTCATACGATTATTAATTAATTGATTGTGTCATCAGTCGCCATGCCATATTAATTGATCGATTGTTTGATCGATTAGTTGTACGATAAGTCATCAATCTTAATGTTATGGGACCCAGGACTAATTTGAGACTATATATTTCTAGTGGGTGCAACTGATCTGAGTAGTGAGTAAATTGTAATTTCATCAAATCGCATGGCCCATGTTAAACATTTCCAAACAAGTCTGGCCATAATGTGAAAAGGGAAGTGCGAATGCACATTTGTACCACACCAGATCCAGCAGATATCTGGCTCTACGCACTCAGATGTTTGCCTGCAATTGTAATGGGACTTCCCACCCCATAATCTTCACTCACCTACATCGATATGTAGGACAAGTTTCATTTAGTATATACATGTAGATTCTTTGAAAGTAGAGGTATCGGTTTCCTTGAAATTTGGATATTGAATCACCTAGAGGACTGCACTATCAAGGGTGTGAATCCTCTCTTTCCTCTACATGATTTCATGATTGAAACTGCAATGAAGCATGCTACAGCTTCGACTCATGTTGCTCAATATTTGGGAATCAACATCCTTAATACTTCATTATTGTTTCCTCTGTATAAATGAAGAACGTCTTTATATCTCAGTAGCATGGAGAAGCACATTATTATGACCAGTTTAAATCTTTAAAATGATCCATTAACTTATAATTTCCCAAAGTTTTGTTTGAAACTTCAATCATATACCAACATCATCGTAAAATTCTGTGAAAGTTTCATTGAAAAGGAACACTGATTTACCTTTTGAAAAGGTGAAAATTGATGTCACATTTCATCACAACTGCCCATTGATTTTGACTAAAGGTGAATGCTTTTCATTCAATCACAATAATCTCCATATTTAGGTAGACATTTACAAAATGAAAACACATTTCAGTCTTCTGTATAAGGTACAAGAGAAATGATAAAGCTCCAAGTGATTTTAAACTTGGATGACAAAGTTAATGATCAGTTTAATCCTCACCATGAACTTGGAATTCAATATGTGTGACTCATGCAATTCAACATTCAGGAATCACGATCATCCCTGATTTGTTTGACTGTCTGGTAACCCAAATTGATTGGAACACCACATCGTGACTGGTGTTAATTTTCAACCATTATCGCCTTAATTAGTTTTACCATGGAATCTAGACAATGTACAGTAGTATATATTCCAAAACTGGCTCTGATTCATGCAGAGCAATATTCATCAATCAACATTC